>CM040914.1:46045310-46090310 GCA_023029165.1 Gobiocypris rarus
CAATTCTGGCTTTTTTCCTCTGAATTCTAAGAATTCGTTGAGGGCAAAGTCGTACTTGCGAGTTGGGTTAGGGTTAGGATTCCTAACTTAAGAATTTCTAGAAAAACGTCAGAATTCCAAGATATGAACTCAAAATTCTGAAAAAAGTCTAAATTGCAAGACATAAACTTAAAGTTCCGAGAAAAGAAGTCAGAATTCCGAGATGTAACCTCAGGCCCGATCAGACAGAACGTGTTTTTGAAAAGCACACCACACTGCCTTTTTTTGGGTAACATTTTTGAATTTAGAAAATAGCAGTGCGCTGCAGTTTTTTTATGTTGCTTAGCAACCCCCATATCAGCTGTCCTGTCAGTCAAATCAAGGTAACCGTCACCACAACGGAAGGCCCGCCTCTTCATCTTCACGCACTCCTAGAAAAACGCTAAAGCGTGAGGTGCCCGGGGCGCATAAGCAGCCGCTAAAACGCTCACTGCCAATTGAAAACTATTTAAAAAAGGCGCCTCACACTGCAAAAACACATTCTGTCTGATCGAGGTTTCAGAATTAAAAAAGTCAGAATTGCAAGATGTAAACTTAGTATTCCGAGAAAAAAAGTCAGAATTGCGAGATAAAAAGTCACAATGACCCTTTTCACTTTCTTATTCCGTGGCGGACTCAAGCTTCCATACTACCTGTAGCATTCTGGGTAAAGCGCACATAAGCTTATGTCACTGTAATATGCAATCTCACTCACAATGCCATTTGATGTAGCTGCCGAACGGCACATGACAGTCTTCCATTTTCATGATTTTTGACCTTTTGTTTGAGCATTTGGAGATGAGCACTTTTACTCGAATTATTGACTGGAAGTCATATTTTAGACTAGGATCAGTAGATGTTTATGAGAGGACAGGGCGGATATCTGACCCCAGACACTGCCATCTTATACCACGGGTACTATTTATGACTTTATTTCTGAGTTGCTTTATTTCACAGTGTGCTAATCGATCACGCTTTGTACTCATAAAGCGCCGTCAGCAGAAACGAGTCCTGATGATGTGACTGCCAAGGGCCAGAGCTTCCTCACATGATCCTTCATCATGAGCTTCCATTTCTTACGGAGAACCTTTGGCCCATATTTATGCAAAGATAAAGAGAAAAAGAACTCGAGAATGCTTTTTCTGTTGTGTAGCAAAAATAAATGAACAATGATGGTCAAACAAGCCACTTTTGCATTTTTTTTTCAAGATACATTTTATTGAAAGGTTTTTTGAAAAAGTCAGAATTGCGAGATGTAAACTCAGAATATTGAGAAAAAAGTCTGAATTCCGAGAAAAAAAGTCTGAATTCCGAGATGTAAAGTCAGAATTCCGAGATGTAAAGTCAGAATTCCGAGATGTAAACTCAGAGTTCAGAGAAAAAAAGTCAGAAATCCGAGATGTAAACTCTGAATTCCGAGATGTAAACTCAGAATTTTGAGAAAAAAAGTCAAATTCCAAGATGTAAACTCAGAATTTTGGGAAAAAAACGTCAGAATTCCGAGATGTAAACTCAAAATTCAGAGATTTAAACTCAGAATTCTGAGATGTAAAGTCAGAATTCCGAGATGTAAACTCAGAGTTCAGAGAAAAAAAGTCAGAAATCCGATATGTAAACTCTGAATTCCAAGATGTAAACTCAGAATTTTGGGAAAAAAACGTCAGAATTCCGATATGTAAACTCAAAATTCAGAGATTTAAACTCAAAATTCTAAGATGTATACTGAAAATTCGGAGGAAAAAAGTCTAAGATGTAAACTTGGAATTCCGAGATGTGAACTCAGAATTTCGAGAAAAAAACTTCAGAATTCTGAGGAAAAAAGCCAGCATTCCGAGATGTAAAGTCAGAATTCTGAGATGTAAAGTCAAAATTCGGAGAAAAAAAAGCCAGAATTCCAAGATGTCAACTCAGAATTTCAAGAAAAAAATCAGAATGAGCAGCACATGCAATGTCTGGATAACCTCATTCAAACAGATTTGTTTTCTCATGAATACACTACTGACATAATAAAATCTCTATCATATAGTTGGATATTTATGAGCAATATCACATTTGGAGTCATGCGAAATGTCTTTACACGTATATCAGACGGGGTGCAGTGTTAATTTTGCATTAAATATTGTTTCATCAGACACTTTGAGCTGAGCATGTGTTTTTTTCATTGTTAATGTGACCTTTGACACCACAGACTGAACAAAATGAAGCATTGCTTGAGCTAAATTGGTATTATCGAATTGTGTTCTTCAGCTGATTGGTTGATTTCTATCAGTGATTATCGAGATGAATTTGTTCTGACACAGTTTAACTGAGCTCTTGTCATATATTATTACACTGCGAAAAAATCCAGGCCTCTCCAATTGAAACATTTCTAGTGACTGGTCACATCCAGCAAATTGAACTTCTCTGAATTGATACAATTTTAATTAACAGAAATTCAGTGTGGCCAACTTAAAAAACTAGATGTGATCAGTCACTAGAAAACTTTCAATTCACCCTTCGCAGCAAGTTTGATTGACAGGTGATCTGACCGATCAGCAAGTTTGATTGACAGGTGATCTGACCAATCAGCAAGTTTGATTGACAGGTGATCTGACCAATCAGCAAGTTTGATTGACAGGTGATCTGACCAATCAGCAAGTTTGATTGACAGGTGATCTGACCAATCAGCAAGTTTGATTGACAGGTGATCTGACCAATCAGCAAGTTTGATTGACAGGTGATCTGACCAATCAGCAAGTTTGATTGACAGGTGATCTGACCAATCAGCAAGTTTGATTGAAAAGTGATCTGACCAATCAGCAAGTTTGATTGACAAGTGATCTGACCAATCAGCAAGTTTGATTGACAGGTGATCTGACCAATCAGCAAGTTTGATTGACAAGTGATCTGACCAATCAGCAAGTTTGATTGACAGGTGATCTGACCAATCAGCAAGTTTGATTGACAAGTGATCTGACCAATCAGCAAGTTTGATTGACAGGTGATCTGACCAATCAGCAAGTTTGATTGAAAAGTGATCTGACCAATCAGCAAGTTTGATTGACAGGTGATCTGACCAATCAGCAAGTTTGATTGACAGGTGATCTGACCAATCAGCAAGTTTGATTGACAGATGATCTGACCAATCAGCAAGTTTGATTGACAGGTGATCTGACCAATCAGCAAGTTTGATTGACAGGTGATCTGACCAATCAGCAAGTTTGATTGACAGGTGATCTGACCAATCAGCAAGTTTGATTGACAGGTGATCTGACCAATCAGCAAGTTTGATTGACAGATGATCTGACCAATCAGCAAGTTTGATTGACAGGTGATCTGACCAATCAGCAAGTTTGATTGACAGGTGATCTGACCAATCAGCAAGTTTGATTGACAGGTGATCTGACCAATCAGCAAGTTTGATTGACAGGTGATCTGACCAATCAGCAAGTTTGATTGACAGTGATCTGACCAATCAGCAAGTTTGATTGACAAGGTGATCTGACCAATCAGCAAGTTTGATTGACAGGTGATCTGACCAATCAGCAAGTTTGATTGACAAGTGATCTGACCAATCAGCAAGTTTGATTGACAGGTGATCTGACCAATCAGCAAGTTTGATTGACAAGTGATCTGACCAATCAGCAAGTTTGATTGACAGGTGATCTGACCAATCAGCAAGTTTGATTGACAGGTGATCTGACCAATCAGCAAGTTTGATTGACAGATGATCTGACCAATCAGCAAGTTTGATTGACAGGTGATCTGACCAATCAGCAAGTTTGATTGACAGGTGATCTGACCAATCAGCAAGTTTGATTGACAGGTGATCTGACCAATCAGCAAGTTTGATTGACAGGTGATCTGACCAATCAGCAAGTTTGATTGACAGATGATCTGACCAATCAGCAAGTTTGATTGACAGGTGATCTGACCAATCAGCAAGTTTGATTGACAGGTGATCTGACCAATCAGCAAGTTTGATTGACAGTGATCTGACCAATCAGCAAGTTTGATTGACAGGTGATCTGACCAATCAGCAAGTTTGATTGACAGGTGATCTGACCAATCAGCAAGTTTGATTGACAAGTGATCTGACCAATCAGCAAGTTTGATTGACAGGTGATCTGACCAATCAGCAAGTTTGATTGACAAGTGATCTGACCAATCAGCAAGTTTGATTGACAGGTGATCTGACCAATCAGCAAGTTTGATTGACAGTGATCTGACCAATCAGCAAGTTGATTGACAGGTGATCTGACCAATCAGCAAGTTTGATTGACAGGTGATCTGACCAATCAGCAAGTTTGATTGACAGATGATCTGACCAATCAGCAAGTTTGATTGACAGGTGATCTGACCAATCAGCAAGTTTGATTGACAGGTGATCTGACCAATCAGCAAGTTTGATTGACAGGTGATCTGACCAATCAGCAAGTTTGATTGACAGGTGATCTGACCAATCAGCAAGTTTGATTGACAGGTGATCTGACCAATCAGCAAGTTTGATTGACAGGTGATCTGACCGATCAGCAAGTTTGATTGACAGGTGATCTGACCAATCAGCAAGTTTGATTGACAGGTGATCTGACCAATCAGCAAGTTTGATTGACAGGTGATCTGACCAATCAGCAAGTTTGATTGACAGGTGATCTGACCAATCAGCAAGTTTGATTGACAAGTGATCTGACCAATCAGCAAGTTTGATTGACAGGTGATCTGACCAATCAGCAAGTTTGATTGACAGGTGATCTGACCAATCAGCAAGTTTGATTGACAGTGATCTTACCGATCAGCAAGTTTGATTGACAGGTGATCTGACCAATCAGCAAGTTTGATTGACAGGTGATCTGACCAATCAGCAAGTTTGATTGACAGTGATCTGACCAATCAGCAAGTTTGATTGACAGGTGATCTGACCAATCAGCAAGTTTGATTGACAGGTGATCTGACCAATCAGCAAGTTTGATTGACAGGTGATCTGACCAATCAGCAAGTTTGATTGACAGGTGATCTGACCAATCAAATCGCTTAATTTGCTGTTTTATCCGACAAAGCAGTCAGGAAAGTTTGTAGATTATAACGTTGGTAGACGTCCCTTTTAGTGTTTATTCATGTTTATTTGATGCTTATCAATGAACTAGAAGGAAGAGATGATCGGTTCACGAACAGCTTTCATTAAAGAGCCAAAAAAAAAGAGTTTTATTGTTTAAATTGCTTTAAAAAAATGACAGTTTGAAAGTTGAATCTTTTTCATATCAAAAGTAAGTTGCTCTGTCCTGTCTGTCGGCGTGTTGTCTGTGTCCTCTTTGCTCCGTGATGTATTTCCTCCACGTGAGAGTGCCACGGCTAGTCGGACATAGTAACAGGAACTAAAGGGGGCGGGTCTTTGCGAACGGGAGACCTGAGTTTTATTTTATTTACAGTGTACCGTTTTCTAAACTATAACGAATCATGTGAGAAATGTTGAAGTTGTCTGAATAAATTAATGTTTGACTGTATAGTGTCTTTCAATAATTCATGCACCTCTTCATGAATATATGGCCGTTTTCCAGGACTCTTGTACGGACCCTGTGATTTGTGAAATGTATTTGCAGGAAGGGAACGGACATAAACACACTCGCAGACTCTGCGCTCACTATCACTTTAGTTTTTTATTGCACACAGTTCCAACGTTAAGTAAACAAGACAGAAAACAATGGGAACATTTGATGTTTGATGTAAACATTTCCAGATGTAGTAATTGCTGAGTAAGACGGGTAATGGAGTAACAGATTAGTGTTGAGTAGAAGGTCTGTGGATTCAGAAACATCTGATTTAATAAGGTCACGATGATGATGATGATGATGTCCAGCTGAAAACACTCAGGCTGTCACTGTTTACGAGGCAAGAGAGAGAACATTTGCCAAATATTTCATTGTTTTACAATTATTCAAACATAATTCATTTAAAAATAATTCCCAATTATCAAGCTTTGCATCATATTACAAATCTTCTATAATCTGCTCCTGAGACCTGAGCTGTCATCTTAAACCGTATCCCCAGCCAATCAGAGCCTTTAAATATGCATGAGAAATGTGCCAAACAGGTGTACACAGGGTCCAAAATTAACTTTTTGTCGCTGAGAAAATGCACTGAGCCTAAATGTTTCTTACGAGTGTGGGAATATCATTTTCAAAGACACTGTAATTACAATTTAAATGTCTGTTTTTTCTCTTCTATCCAGAGTCTCTCCTCTTGGATGGGAGTCAGCGGTCCCTGATGTTGACTTGATATTGAGCTGGAACCCTTGGATCATGTTGTTTAGATTATTTGAGATAGGCCTGCTGGGGTAACCTCCCTCCTCTGTTCTGTATTGTCTTTAGAAGCTTTTGTTTTAGTGGTCGTCTCTACGACTGTCCCCTGAATGCCCATAAATGACCATGAGCAGCTCCCTTAGTTAGACTTGATGACTTTATTGCAGGTTCTCAATACAGAATCCTGCTGGAGATTTATCCAAGGCTCCTGGTCTTTGCTTTTACAATTTACAACATTAGTATTGAATTGTATTGCACTGTTGTACTAAAATGATATATTTTAAAAATGCACTGCTCATATCAACATGGAAGGGGATCTCCTCAACCACCACTGATGTGCAGCACCACCTGATGATGTCACGGCAGCCATATTGTGCCAGAACACACACATGTTTGGTTTTCATGTTTTATGGGGACATTCCATAGGCGTAATGGTTTTTATACATTACAAACCGTATTTTCTATCCCCTACACTGCCCCTGCCCCTAAACCTACCCATCACACACACACACACACACACACACACTGCCCCTAAACCTACCCATCACAGGAGACTGCGCAGTTTACTTTCTGTGAAAAAACCTCATCCTGTGTGATTTATAAGCATTTTGAAAAGTGAGGACATGGGAACGTCCTCATATTTCACCCTCTTTTGTAATACCTATGTCATACCCATGTCATTATACACATTTGTGTCCTGATATTTCACAAAAATATGCCCACACACACACACACATGTTGTGCTTCCATGTTTTATGGGGACATTCCATAGGCGTAATGGTTTCTATACTGTACAAACTGTATTTTCTATCCCCTACACTGCCCCTAAACCTACCCATCTCACACACACACACACACACACACACACACACACACACACACAGTGTATGGGGAGGATTAGGAGGCCATTATGGACAGAGGCAACTGGGAAAATTTGGCCAGGATGCCGGGGCTACACCCCTACTCTTTTTCCGAAGGACATCCTGGGATTTTTAATGTCAGCACCTCAGTTTAACGTCTCATCTGAAGGACAGTGCTTGTTACAGTACAGTATCCCCATCACTACACTGGGGTGTTAGGACCCACACAGGGTGAGCAGCGCCCCCTGCTGGCCTGTTAGACTGCATTAACTAGGTCTGCCAGAACCGGGAACACTTCCTACACCTGATGTACTCGTTACATCATAAGAAGAATGGCATCTACGCTAATGTTAGTGGCTCTGTTTATCCCGAGGTTTGCAGTAGTCTGCCGGATCCGGATCAGATGGTGGACCTGAGCCTCCTGAGTGTCTGCAGAGACCAGGTCAACCTGACTCTCCCCTGTGAAGGCCTCCTTCACTACACTTTCCCTCTGTGCAGATGAAAACGTTATTAGAAACGATGTATAGCATGATTTACTGTGCATGCCAGACGAGTAATTTTGGTGGTCATTTTAGAAAGAAAAACTGTGCATCTGTGACAAACGTATTCAAACATGCCGTCATCGTTCTCACGGATTCACGTTTTATTTTAAGTTTACACAAAGATGATAACTATTTTAAGTTTTGTTTCGGGGTGAGCGTTCTCTAGCCGTCTAGGGCGATGTTGCCGTGCGGATGAGCTGCCAGAAAATGATGTCATGTAAGTCACCCCAAATTAATCAATCAAAAACTTACTTTAGCTTAACTTTTATCAAGAGCTGATGTACAGCCAAAACAATCTCTCTTCCATTAACTTCCTGTTATCACTGTAAAGCTGCTTTGACACCATCTATATTGTGAAACACGCTATATAAATGAGGCTGACTTGACTAACACCTCTTCCAGCAGAAGCCTAGTTTTCCCAGGAGGTCTCCCATCCAGGTACTGACCAGGATCAGCCCTGCTTAGCTTCAGTGGGAAACCAGTCTTGGGTTACAGGGTGATATGGCTGCTATTATAATATAAACCATATGTAATTAAATGCACGTTTCTCCCATTTGTACTCACATTTGGCACATGTTAATTTTGGACCCTGAGCATTCACAGATAACTCTGGGCTGATAGTGTTGAGATCTTACCACCACAGCGGCCGTTTGTGTTCACTGCGAATCCCTCTCCACACTGCAAAGCATCAATGCAGAACATTTCATTCAAGCAATGACCATTGGAGAATGCATTTGTGCTTTGTTCTTAAAGGAACACTCCAGTGTTTTTAGAAATAGGGCTTATTCAACTTCTTTCCTACATTTAGATATGTGGGCAAATGCATTGTTGTCTCAGTGCATGCATTGTTTTAGTTTGGCAGGGTCGCCGCTAGCTTAGCTTAGCATAATGAATGGAATCCTATGTTGCCAACTAGCATGTCCCAGTAAAATAGTTCCAAAAAAAAGTGATCCACAGGCGAAGCACTGCTTCTTGGGCGCAGAGATTTCACGCAACACATAAATCCCCAAACTTCCGTCAACATAACGGCATGTTGTGCATGTGTTGCGAGATATCTCTATGCGCATGTCTGTGCTTCCCCATAAGTCAAGTTAATAGTCCCAAGTTAATACCTGCCTAGAAAATGCCTAGTCTTAATCTGCCTCGATATTTCGTATCCGTTGTGAATCACAAAAAGTAATTAGGTGGGGTTACTTTTATACACTTTTACTCCAACAGGATCTCATGCTCTCATTATGCGCTAACTAATATATGTAATCTATAAAAATGCATCACATGTCTCAAAATTGAATATCTAATGTAGGAAAGATGATTTCTAAATAATTTCTCACTCACATATCTTCTCACATATCTGCACACCTGTCTGTGTAAGCTGTGCACTGACTCCTCCTCCTCATTTACATGCACCCGTACCTGTGCGTCAGATGTGAGGGCTGACTCCTCCCCTTCATTAGGATATGCGATCTCAATAACGCTGTTCATTTCTGCAGACTCGGCGGCGGCGAGGCGCCGTGACGGCTGGTAGACTTCAATGCTGGTGGCATCATCGGTTCCTAAGAGCCAATGACATGAGACCATGAATCCCATATTGTGATACAATTTAAAATAAGTGTTTTTATATGTGAATATATTGTAAGATGTAATTTATTCTGGTGATCAAAGCTGAATTTTCAGCATCATCCAAGCATGTAGAAACATTTTGCTAACATGTTTTAGCATTTTGTCAAAATTATTTAACATTTTTTTGCATGAATTAGAAAGTTTGCTAACAACATGCATTAGCATTTTATTAGCATGTTTGAATTAATATGTTGCTGGTGTGATTTAACATGTTGTTAACATGATTTAACATTTTGCTAACAGAATGATTTAACATTTTGCTAAAATGTTTTAGCATTTTGTCAAAATTATTAAAATATTTTTGCATTAGAAAGTTGCTAACAACATGCATTAGCATTTTATTAGCATGTTTGAATTGATATGTTGCTGGTGTGATTTAACATGTGGTTAACATGATTTAACATTTTGCTAGCATGTTGTTTGCATGAGTTAACATGTTGCTGGATTACTTAGCATTTTGCTAGGATGTTTTGGCATTTTGTTAGCATTATTTAACATTTTACTAGCATGTTTTATCATCATGCTATCATGCTTTAACATGTTGTCAGCATTAATTATCATGTTGTGTGGCTCAGGTCATGTGATGTTGGTGGTCTCACCTGTGCCCCGCCCCTGAGGCTCAGAGGCCTCGCCCACATCCAGCTCTGTGATGTCAGGGTCTGAATTCTGCTTCCTCGACACCCTGAACAGTGTTGATTTAGTATTATTCATATTACATTATAGTGTTATTCATATTTTGAATAAGTTGATGCACCTGAAGAGTCTATTGGGGGCTTGTCCTCGGTAGGCGATGTTATTGAAGAAGACTTCAAGCTGAAGATCGTTGTCGAAGTCGGCAGCGATGACGGTGCGAATGGGAGACGGAGTGGCGAAGGCCTTTGTGGCGACGTCCTGCGACAGCACAACAGACTGATTCATATTTACAGATCATGGGTACAGATTTATAAAGATGCAATGGGACAAACTTTGATGTTGGCTTGGTAAAGCCGTATGAAGGTTTGAAAGATTTAGAGCATGAATTAACATGTTTTAACACATTGCTAGCTTGAATTAACATGTTTTGCTATCATGTTTTAGCATATTGCTAGCATGAATTAGCATGTTGTTAGCATGGATTAACATGCTGCTAACATTTTTTTACATGTTGGTGGCATTATTTAACATGTTGCTAACATTTTTTTGCATTTTGTTAGCATGAATTTGAATGTTGCTAGCATGATTTTGCATTTTGTTAGCATGAATTAGAATGTTGCTAGCATGATTTTGCATTTTGTTAGCATGAATTAGAATTTGCTTTCATGTTTTATCACGTTGCTAACATGTTTTAACATTTTGTTAGCCTGATTTTACAAGTTGCTAGCATGATTTAACATGTTTTGCTAACATGTTTTAACATTTTGTTAACAGAATGATTTAACATTTTCCTCACATGTTTAAGCATTTTGTCAACATGATTTAACATTTTTTTGCATGAATTAGAAAGTTGTTAACAACATGCATTAGCATTTTATTAGCATGTTTGAAATAATATATTGCTGGTGTGATTTAACATGTTGATAGCATTTTTAACATGTTGTTAACATGATTTAACATTTTGCTAGCATGTTGTTTGCATGAGTTAACATGTTGCTGACATTACTTAGCATTTTTCTAGGATGTTTCGGCATTTTGTTAGCATGATTGAACATTTTACTAGCATGTTTTAACATGTTACCATTAATTATCATGTTGTTGACATTATTTAACATTTTGCTAACATGATTTAGCATTATTTAACATTTTGATAGCATGTTTTAACATGTTGTTAGCTAACAAGTTTAACTCATTGCTAGCATTGTTTAATATTTAACTAACATGTTTTAACATTTTGCTAGCATGTCTTGGCATTTTGTTACCATGAATTAACATGTTGCTGACGTTGGTTTAACATTTTGTTAGCATTAGTTTATCATTCTGCTAGCATGAATTAGCATGTCGCTAGTATGTTTTAACATATTGGTAGTGTGATGTTGCTAGCATGTTTAGAATTTTGCTAGCATGGTCTTGCATGTTCCAAGCATGGCTAGCATGATTTCACATGTTCTTGTGGCGACGTTCTCTTCAAGCGTGGCGCACGTTACACAGGCTATGACGCTTCGCTCCACATCAATACGACCATGTTCCATCTCCTCTAGCGCCGCATAACCGTCGCACGCTTCTGCCGCATTCGCGCTTAATTAAATATGAATGCTACATACTACAGCATGAACGTAAATTAAAAGACAATAATAAATTAAAATAAATTAATTACAAAAGAGAATATTTGCACAATAATTAATAAAGACGGAGCGCCCGCGCACATGCCACTCCCTCCATGACGCTGTCATCCGCCGAGGTCGGCGTCCGTTACGAAATTTGAAGAGTTTGTCTGCGTATGTCGCCCGACCTTCAAAGAGTTCAGTTCGGTTCTGTTAGTCAGTGCTTGATTTGCAGCTCTGTAAACTCTCAAAAAAACAAAGGTACAACCTGTACCTTTATTACAATTGGTCCTTAGGGTACAATTATCCCATTGTTTTCCTTTACTTAGAGCAGGTCCTGAAGTTTGGCTAACCTGCGTCAAAGTTTGAGCCACAGAGGTTTAGATGTTGATGATTTATTGAAAATGTTTGATCGCCATTATGGAGATCAGTGTTTCCTTTAGTTGGGCAGTTTGACTCTTGGCTTTTTATGTGAGTTTGTGATACAGTGTTAACAAAACACATACATTGTTGCAAAGGAAGCCATAAAAACATTATCATAAAGAAAAATATTTGACAAAATTCATCAGATTGACTGGTTATTTGTTGTTAACAAATAATATTCACTAATGATACTTTCTTGCCACAGATCAGATGTTCTGAAGATTGATCTTTAAACACATTCTAGGGGGATCAAAGTTTAAACACATTTTAGATCAGCGAATCATATGAATCTCAACAATGGTGACATACTTAATGCTGCAATGCATGCTGGGGCTGATATGAGTTTATACTGTGGTGGCTTAGATGGGTTGGAGCTAAACTCTGCAGGACATCAGCTCTCAAGGACCGAACTTGCCTACCCCTGACTTAGAGGTACAGAAATGCACCCTTAAAGGGGTACTTCAGCGCTGGGTCATTTAAATGTAGTAGAAATATGAAATAATTTTTGAATTTGGTGCCTTCTAGACTGAGAACACACAGAAAATGTAATTTTTTCTCATGGAAAGAACAACTGCACTTTAGCATGCTCAAAGCTGCACTGAGCTTAGCCCACCAGCGTTCATTTTCATAACATTTTTATTTTTATTTTTTTGAGAGTGTACGGGACACATTTTTCCCGTACCTGAGAAGGCGTTGTTGGTGTTGAGGAAGTAGATCTCCTCTCTGCCGTCTCCGTCCACATCACAGGCCGACACTCCGATGGCGTTTCCCTTCGTGTCCCTCAGGGCGTAGTAAGGAGAACTGCGGTCGTCCACCGCAATGTTCACTAGTTTGTTTTGGGTACGGTCATACTTCAGGACCAGGTTTGGGCCGTTATACCTGACAATGGACAAAGAACAACAGCCTTAATTTGTGACACTCATGAAAATATTAACTAATATTAAATATTAAATATTAATATTAGTCTTAAAAATAAGCTTCATTATCAGACATACCCCACCACCACACAGTTTTTCTAAATAAAGTCAACTCATTACTTTTTACTAAGTAAACCCATTGCATAATTTTTGAGTTTATAAAACTTACTTATAGAGGTAACTCGAGATTACTTGTAAAATTGAGTTGCCAATACTTAGGTTTTATAAGTTAAGTACTTAGTTAAGTCAACTTATAGATTTAAGTACACTGAACCAGTGTTAATTTCGTTGACGAATAATTTTCGTCATAATTTTCGTCAACGACCTTTTTTCACAGACGAAAACTTGACGATAACTAAATAAAAACTAGTGTTGGATAAAACAAACTATGACGAAAATCTACTGTCATTTTCATCACGGATAAAAACGAGACGAAAATGTCAGGCAGGGAGGATTAGGGAAGAGATCCAGTCAGAACTGATGTAACAGATGAACACATTTGAGCTGTAACGTGCGGATCTAACGGCGGGAAAACACGGAGCTGTTGAGCTTCTCCAGACTCACGCATCTCTAATCCAGCGCTTCAGAGCGGATCAATCAATCAATAACACACATCTATAACAGGCAATGTTTATGAATTAATGCTGATGAATAAGGACAATGTTTACTTTACGATGTTTATATAGTAATATGCTTTAGACGGTTGTAACAATGCATATTTTATTTTATCTCCCTCATCTGATCTTGAAGAGCAGCTGCAACTGCAATAGTAATGCGTTTCAAAATAAGAGTCCCGGTGTATTCTTGTTTATAATTAAAAGTCATGCATTATATATTCATTTTTGGTTACATTATAAACTGTATTTAATTTAATTCCCATTTAATTCATAGTCAGGAGGAAAGACCAGTATTTGACACATATTCAGTATCAGGGTTATAATAGTTACATAAAACCATTAAAAATCTCCATTACTTTAATAAATAAACAAACTTTAGCTTTAGCTTAACCTGATATACTAACTTATAAAATAGAAATACAGAAATACTTATAGAAATACAAAGTTATAAAAACTATATAGATGTTTTTTTTTTAAACAAAAAAAGTGAATTGAGCTCTCGTGTATTTTTAATGTCAAAAACACAATAATGTCACAATGTCAGTTCAAGTAACAGTCGGTTATGTAACGCTTAAATGCTCAATTAATGCATTACAATTTGACTAAACTCATTATATTTTAGTCGACTAAAACTAGACTAAAACTAAAAACAATTCAGGTGACTAAAATATGACTAAAACTAAATGGCATTTTTGTCAAAAGACTATGACTGAAACTAAATCAAAATTTGCTGTCAAAATTAACACTGCACTGAACTCGTTTTATTAACAAGCTTGTTCACTTCATTAGACAAATATGTGGAAACTGATTGCCTTGAATTTGGTGTTTTACTCAAAGTTGTACATAGTTAATACACAGGCATAAAAAAAGAGCGTTTGTGACAACAATGGACTGTGCATTTATTTGTATTGATTAAACAACAAAAGCTCTAATTGAGAATTAACAAAGGTTTATATGCTGATGTTTAATTGAAAAGGATAAAGTTTGTAGTCACCATTATGGTGATCAGTGTTTGCTTTAGTTGGGCTCGTGACCCTTGACTCTTTAACATTAGTTTCTATATTACACTATTATATTCATTATTATAAGCTGCGAATGTGAATGTTATGTCTACATTATCTTTAAGGAAAATATTATTCCTTTTTCTTTCGTTTTTATACTTTTCAATTTGTAGATTGATATAAAGAGTGATAGATAATATGAAATACAGATGTATTTTTGTTAATAAAAAATAAACAAGCAAGCTCAAAAAGTAATGCAATTGTAATATATCACAATATATATCATTTGTAACACATTACTTTCCATTAAAAGTAACTAAGTACTGCAATTAGTTACTTGTTTAGGGTGTAACGACAACGCAATATTGTCACATTACTTTTAACAGTAACTTTGCATGCGAATAAAAACAATGGTCTTAAAAAATAATCTAAATTCTTTTCATTTTGTAGATAGATAGATCATAGATGAAGATGATGCTTACCCGGCCACCACCACCTCCAGATCCCCGTCTCCATCTACGTCTGTCACCGCCATCCCATAATTCAGCTGGGTGGGGTTGTGAAGAGCATCAGGAGGCAGAACTGTATCCGTGTTGACAGAGAACATGGGCTGAGCTCGAGAGAGAGCAGACAGGCCCAAACCGAGAAGACAGGCCCACCACATCCTCATCATCTCCACCTGCCAATCAAACAGCACACATTTCATAGCAGTGCTCATACTTACAATATGAATAATATCTGATATGTGCATGTGGAAAGCTTAATGACATTGCTTGTGCAAAGAAAATGAAAAGAGTTAAGATATTGCAATTTTGCTATTCTTCCTAAAAAGAAAGAATAAAGGGTGCAACTCAGAGCAAAAATATGTAATTTTGCATTAAAGAATACAAACAAAACATTCAGACTATAAGCATTAGAGACGTTGTTCATGCATTTAAAAGTCATCAGCATCACCCCAAAAGAGAGACGTGTTATTTCTGCTTTACAAATATAAATAATAATGTGTCATATCCACCTGTCGTGCTGATTGTGCTGGATTATAAAGGATACTCACGCTCCCAGAGTTTCCAACAAGTGGCTTGACTCAAACGCTTGGAAAATGATGTTATATGCTGTTTTTTTCCGCTCCTTACACAACTTCAATGCAGCCGCCTTACACAAGCGCTTGTGTAAGCGACTGTCCAATCACTGTCGAGTATTTAAAACGCGTTGGCGATTTGACCAATCACAAACCCGCATGAGAAAAGAGGGCGTTAGCGATCTAACAAAAACAAATACATTTACTCAAATAATACATTCACAGACTTCAAATAAATTTAGTTGACTAAAAATAATCAGACTTGCATGTAGTGCTTATTAATAATTTCGATGCGTAAAGTGGATTTTATTACAAAAAAAAAAACAAAATTACTGATAACATAATCTTTAATCGTGACCACGCCATGGTCATGATTTAAATTGTTATGCTCGTGCTTTTCGCAGTTTAAGAACGAAATCATAAACTGTGTAACGAGTCGCTCACTACATTATTAAACTACAACTCCCATAAAAGGTTTTCCGGTCGTGACGTAATGACGTCCGTACGTCTCCAAACATCCGGTCATGGTTTCAATGTTTCGGCGAGCTGAAAAATATTGAGACGTAAGTAGAATTTCTAATCGCATAATAACACTAAAGCGCAACATACGGTCATGGGAGATTTTGCTGTTACTATATAGTTGTTTTGGTCTCGGAATGATGTTTCGCTCAGTGTTTATGTTATGATTATGAACTGCTTACAGCTTAATATTTAAAAATAGCATGTAAAACACGAATGTTGACCTTTTAAACAATGGAATAGTTCACTGTCGTCACTTAAATCTATTTTTTTACAGTGCAAATACTGTCTATTTATTATCTTGGAGATTTAAAAATTATTGTGCATTTTTTTATCCGACTTGTAGACATCATAAGTCGTTAAAATTATACAAAATCACGACTTCTGGTGTAAATAAATAACGGGTCGAGTTTTGGCAGATGTAGTATTATACTCTATACATGCAGATCATTTGTATATACACTGTACATTCTGCATTCTTTGAGTGGAAAGTTAGTAGGCTATTCTAAACACATTTTCCTAAAACAGATCCCTATGGAGACAGAAGCAGCCCAGCCAGAGGAGGGGTCCAAAACGGCTCCCCCTGTCCGAACTAAGAAGCCCGCCATGGAAATCTACGTGCCCAAGAAACGGCAGACTGAGAAAATAGACCCCAAAGATAAGTCCCAGGCAGGAGACGACAAGAAATCCAGACCCAGGCCCCGGTACACCGACAAGGCCCGCAAGAACAAGAAGGACAAAGCCAAAGCGACCCCAAATGGAGAGGTAAAACAGGACGACGGGGGGCGGAGAGATGGAGATAAAGAAAATCCAGAGAAAGAGAAAAAGAGGAGTCCAAAGATGACATAGACACCGCATCCAGAACTCAAGACACAAGTAGTGCACTAGAACATGAAGGGATGCCAAAAGAGGAGGAGGAGGAGGAGGAAGAGGATGAAGGGGAAAACTGGGATTCTCTGTTTAATGATGATGGTGACTGTCTTGACCCCCATTTGATGGAGGAGGTAAGAGTTACAAAGACGACCTCAACGGTGCTAAACACATTTTTTGAGTGAACTGTCCCTTTAATAAGGACATAACTGATGCGTTCCCTGCACACTGAGATGCATTAGATGCTTCTTCCTGTTTCAGATGTCTCTTACGGAGGGCCGCAAGAAGGGCTCCACGCAGGAGGCGCGTTTCGACTACTATAATTGGTCTCCGGAGGACGATGAAGAGGTGGAGCTTCGGGACGACGAACTGGCACACATCGTTGAGATTTACGAGTTTCCTTCCGAGTTCAAGACGGAGGACTTGATCAGATCCTTCAGCTCTTTCCAGTAGGGGTTCACTGTATTTACATTTGCATAGTTACAATGTATTTGTGCCAGACATTCACAGCGTTTCTCCAGTATTCCTCCAAAATAAAAGTTTTAGGACATTAATATATATATATATATACACTCACCTAAAGGATTATTAGGAACACCTGTTCAATTTCTCATTAATGCAATTATCTAATAAACCAATCACATGGCAGTTGCTTCAATGCATTTAGGGGTGTGGTCCTGGTCAAGACAATCTCCTGAACTCCAAACTGAATGTCAGAATGGGAAAGAAAGGGGATTTAAGCAATTTTGAGCGTGGCATGGTTGTTGGTGCCAAACGGGCCGGTCTGAGTATTTCACAATCTGCTCAGTTACTGGGATTTTCACACACAACCATTTCTAGGGTTTATAAAGAATGGTGTGAAAAGGGAAAAACATCCAGTATGCGGCAGTCCTGTGGGCGAAAATGCCTTGCTGATGCTAGAGGTCAGAGGAGAATGGGCCGACTGATTCAAGCTGATAGAAGAGCAACTTTGACTGAAATAACCACTCGTTACAACCGAGGTATGCAGCAAAGCATTTGTGAAGCCACAACACGCACAACCTTGAGGCGGATGGGCTACAACAGCAGAAGACCCCACGGGTACCACTCATCTCCACTACAAATAGGAAAAGAGGCTACAATTTGCACAAGCTCACCAAAATTGGACAGTTGAAGACTGGAAAAATGTTGCCTGGTCTGATGAGTCTCGATTTCTGTTGAGACATTCAGATGGTAGAGGCAGAATTTGGCGTAAACAGAATGAGAACATGGATCCATCATGCCTTGTTCCCACTGTGCAGGCTGGTGGTGGTGGTGTAATGGTGTGGGGGGTGTTTTCTTGGCACACTTTAGGCCCCTTAGTGCCAATTGGGCATGGTTTAAATGCCACGGCCTACCTGAGCATTGTTTCTGACCATGTCCATCCCTTTATGACCACCATGTGCCCATCCTCTGATGGCTACTTCCAGCAGGATAATGCACCATGTCACAAAGCTCGAATCACTTCAAATTGGTTTCTTGAACATGACAATGAGTTCACTGAACTAAAATGGCCCCCACAGTCACCAGATCTCAACCCAATAGAGCATCTTTGGGATGTGGTGGAACGGGAGCTTCGTGCCCTGGATGTGCATCCCACAAATCTCCATCAACTGCAAGATGTTATCCAATCAATATGGGCCAACATTTCTAAAGAATGCTTTCAGCACCTTGTTGAATCAATGCCACGTAGAATTAAGGCCGTTCTGAAGGCGAAAGGGGGTCAAACACAGTATTAGTGTTCCTAATAATCCTTTAGGTGAGTGTAACCTGTAGTGTTAGTTATTTTACTTGTGTACCAGATTTTTTTAAGGTTACCATCATCTGAGATCCATGAAAATGCCAGTGTGTTGGTAAATTACTGATGTGTTAATTTCACGTCTAATAGATTCGTCTGACAGAAACGTCTGCCGTTTAATAATCACGTGTGTGTTTTCAGGCAGAAGGGGTTTGACATCAAGTGGATTGACGACACACATGTACTCGGCTTGTTCTCCAGTCCGATCGCAGGTCAGTGAGTCTTCCTGATGTTGGGAATGGCTTTATAATACTTGTGAGATCTCTGCAGTCCATCGCTGGTGGTCCTGGATGAAATGGCATGATGGTTTAACTTTTGTGATGAATCTCTGAACATGCAACCCAGACAGCAACATAGTGTCGGCCCAGATCCGGGCCACATCTGGTACATGTGGATTCAACATTCGGGTTGGGCCGGATCTGGGCTGTCTGGGAAAGCAACATTATGAACAAAAAGCTGCGAAAATTGCATTTTTTGTCAAAGACTACAGAACGATGATCAAAACACAGAATGAGTAGATGGAGTCCATCAACAGCCCTAAAGCTTCACAGGCCTAGAGCTTGTCCTGGGTCGATTCAGTGACATTAGGCACTTTTGATTCATATTCTGTTTAATGTTGATGATCATGTTATTTTACATATCCATATTATTACTGCTAATATCGCTCTGCTTCTTCTTGGCATGCTAGCTGGAAACTAGGATTCCATTCATTATGCTAAGCTAAGCTAGCGGCGACCCTGCCAAACTAAAACAATGCATGCACTGAGACAACAATGCATTTGCTCCAGTGTTAATATCGTTGACGAATAATTTCCGTCATAATAAAACTAAATACACTAAATAAAAACTATGACAAATCAACTGTCATTTTCATCAACGAGTAAAAACAAGACGAAAATGTCAGGCAGGGACGATTAGGGAAGAGAGTGTACGGACACATTTTCCCCGTACCTGAGAAGGCGTTGTTGGTGTTGAGGAAGTAGATCTCCTCTCTGCCGTCTCCGTCCACATCACAGGCCGACACTCCGATGGCGTTTCCCTTCGTGTCCCTCAGGGCGTAGTAAGGAGAACTGCGGTCGTCCACCGCAATGTTCACTAGTTTGTTTTGGGTACGGTCATACTTCAGGACCAGGTTTGGGCCGTTATACCTGACAATGGACAAAGAACAACAGCCTTAATTTGTGACACTCATGAAACAGGTCAAGAAAAAATATTAACAGTCTTAAAAATAAGCTTCATTATCAGACATACCCCACCACCACACAGTTTTTCTAAATAAAGTCAACTCATTACTTTTTACTAAGTAAACCCACTGAATAATTTTTGAGTTTATAAAACTTACTTATAGAGGTAACTCGAGATTACTTGTAAAATTGAGTTGCCAATACTTAGATTTTATAAGTTAAGTATAGATTTAAGTACACTGAACCAGTGTTAATTTCTTTATCGAATCATTTTCGTCAACAACCTTTTTTCACAGACGAAAACGAGACGATAACTCAATAAAAACTAGTGTTGGATAACAAAAACTATGACGAAAATCTACTGTCATTTTCATCAACGAATAAAAATGAGACGAAAATGTCAGGCAGGGAGGATTAGGGAAGAGATCCAGTCAGAACTGATGTAACAGATGAGCACATTTGAGCTGTAACGTGCGGATCTAACGGCGGGAAAACACGGAGCTGTTGAGCTTCTCCAGACTCACGCATCTCTAATCCAGCGCTTCAGAGCGGCTCAATCAATCAATAACACACATCTATAACAGGCAATGTTTATGAATTAATGCTGATGAACAAGGACAATGTTTACTTTACGATGTTTATATAGTAATTTATATAAGTAATTGTTATGCAAGTCACAAGTAAGTCTCAAGTCTTTGCCCTCGAGTCCCGAGTCGAGTCAAAAGTCAAAGCCAACAAGTCTCGAGTCATTTCAAGTCCTCTTACCACAGAAATATAATGTTTACAAATCATGTATGTCTGTAAGATTTGTATTTATTTAAACCTCTTTTTATACAATGACATTAATCAAATACAGTAAAAAACAGAAAATTAAGTGTAGGCCTATAGTAGGCTGTGTTATGTATCCTGATTGACTTTATGATTATGATTTATGATCTGTTTTGCACATGCATCGCCACAGAGTTAAGCATTTCAGACAGTGCAGGACAGCCTCTGTCTCGTTCACTTCACGTCTGTGGGCGTTACGCACAGCTCGGTGTGACCCAGGCACGGCACCAGGATGCCAGTTTGGGATGGGACAGGACAATTGTGGGTGGGTCTTTAAATTAAAAATGTTTTAAAAAAAAGATATCCAATCACTGGTTAACCTAATAAAAAAATATTGACTAATATAGCCTACTCCCAGCTGGCATTTTAACGTTGAGTCACTGTTGAATCAACGTCAGGTGAACCATAACCGGTGGATAACTGTTGAATTTTGTTTCGATTTTGCAAATCTTTTCATCCATCCATCTAGCCATTCAACAAAATGTTTATGGTTGTAAAAATAATATTGATTTGACGTACAGCTCAAAAAGTGTTGATATTCCTATGTTGAATCTGTGGTGAGTTAACACCACTTCAACTATTTGGGGTCCAACGTTGATTTGACGTTGAATTAATGTTTTTTCATAAACTGACATTATTTCAACCACATTTAAACGTTTAAAGTCGGCCGAATGCCAGCTGGGCTGTTAGATTATCTGTGCGTATACATAATATAGATTTTAATATTTTTGTTGCATTGTTAAAAGTTTCGGTGCATAGGACAGACCTATCCGCGATCGCTCTCCATGGTTCTGACTACAGAAGAGTGCTTTGGAAACTCCATTACGCATGAAACGCATCATTCCTGGGCTGCGTTTCCCGATAACTGTGTCTCTTAGCGCGATACGAAGACTCTTAAGGTATACATGTCACAATGTCAGTTCAAGTAACAGTCGGTTATGTAATGCTCAATTAATGCATTACAATTGAACTAAACTCATTAGATTTTAGTCGACTAAAACTAGACTAAAACTAAAAACAATTCAGGTGACTTAATTGTGTGTGTGTGTGTGTGTGTGTGTGTGTGTGTGTGTGTGTAGCTCGTGATGCTCTGAGGATGAAGAACCCCATGATGAAGGTCAGGCCTCTCTCCAAATCATCAAACGCCACTAAAGCCAAAGCGCGCAGCTGCTCCGGTACTCCTCCTCTCTCTCTCACTCACTTGTGTTTGAACTGTTCTGGGCTTTAATCACAATCTAATGTGGTTTCTTGAATCTTCTGTTGTCCTCAAACCTGGTTTTCCTCTGTGTAGATTATCTGCTGCCGGCTAAAGAGCGTCCTCAGACGAGTGCGGCTCTGGCGCGGCGGCTGGTGATCGGTGCTCTGGGTGTGAAGAGCAACCAGACCAAGGAGGATCGGGAGGCCGAGAGGAACAAACTACGGCAAGCGAAAGGTGACATTAGATTAGATTCAACTTAATTACACAAGTACAGGTACAAGGCAACGATATGCAGTATTACCAGTCTAGCAATAAAACATAGCTGAGAATGATAAGGACATTTGTGAAAGATGGAAAAAAGATGGATTTATTTGATCTGTCGTCATCAGAGCAAAAGCGCTTGGCCGCTAAGCAGCGTGAAGACGCCTGGGAGGGCAACTGAAGATACAGGTCTGTGTTCATGTCAGCTTTAAAGTGTTTGGATTTGAAGCATCAGGTCAGGTCTCACCTGTAGTCCTTTATCTCTGGGGTCTGAAGGTGTGGGACGCTCCCGCACGGGTTTGAGACGCGCCTCCCCTTCTCAGAGGATCAGGACTACTGCCAAACCAGCACGGACTGAACCAAAGCCACGGGACGGGGTTCATCCGTGCAGTGTGAGACACACATTACCTTACACAGGGATCATTTATATCTTTCCTCCTGAGATTTGTCTTGAACTGAGAACTTTTCCCCATAATTGTTTGATTGTTTTCAGGTTTAGAACAAGCCATTTTAATGTTTTTGCTTCAGTAGAGAAAAAATGAAGCCGACACCAAGAGCGGATGATGCCTTTCATGGCAGTTGTTTTTATGTGGACTTTCTTTAGAACAAAATCTGTCACACGTCAAAACAAAAGGGAAAATAAAGAGGTTTTGAGTAAAGAAAATGAACTCATTAAAGAATATTGAAATTAACAAGCATCACGGTCATAAATTGTGGATTTTTCAGTTAAATGAATGAATTACTGTAGTTATTTTGTATATCCCAAACTCATAAACGAGTCATTTTACCTTAATTCTGTGATATGAGGCTTAAGTCCATTGTGAGCATTTTGCTTAAAGGGACAGTTCACCCAAAAATGACATTTCTGCCATCATTTACTCACCCTTTCTGTCTTCTGCTGAACACAACAGAAGATATTTAGAAAACTGGACTGTTCTTGGGCACCATTGACTACCACAGTATATAAAAAAATGCTATGGAAGTCATTCATTGGCCAAAATATCTCCCGTTGTGTCCAGCAGAAAGAGAGGCGAGTAAATGATGGCAGAAATGTCATGTTTTTAGCGCACTATCCCTTTAATGCCAGTCAAACCTCTCGTAGACCTTCAGCACTTTCTCTTTTAATTGATGATTGCATTATTACTAATGTAAATATGTTCCGTTTATCTCCAAAAGGTTTTGTTTAGGTGCTAAACTGATGAAGTCTTTGACTTTCACAGGTCTGTTGTTCTCTGATGTTGGTGCACATGAATTCCCAGGTGTCTCAATAAAGATATGTTTAAACCTTCTTCTAGAATATCATTTATATGCATATACATATTGTCTTTGAGTGTTTTTCCTAGTAAGTGTGTGCAATTCTTTAATAAAAGTTTAGGTTTATTATTTATACCAAGGACGATAACATTTTGATAATCGTTCTAGGTCTATGTGAATTCAAAACAACTATAAACGAGGTCTCTGCAGAACAAGAGTGGGTGTTTCTAAATTAGTGGGTGTTTTCAGACTGATGGGTGTTTATACATCAAGCAATGAAAATGATCCCCTTCACCCGACCCCACCCCTAAACCCTACCCACACTGTGACGTGGGCAAATCGGGTAACACAGTTGAAACCATCCCTGTTTATGGCCACACCCACAGATGAGGTTACTTCTATTACTAACCTGCAGAAACATATACTTGCGTTGATTAGCTTGATAAAAATCTCAGCCATTTGGAATTGACAGGCCATTAGTCAAAATTTCTCTATAATTATTTGGTGAACGATAATATTACAAGTGCTGGAGAACTAACAATCGCTCCTGGCTCGTGTTCTTAAAACGTTTTCGGGAAGAATTCATGATTATTTGGCTTAACCTGGGATATCGACTGTGTCTTAGATATTTGAGAAGTTGGTGTACACTATTCAGGCATAACATTATGACAGGTGACATCGCAGTTTGTTGCGTATGCATAGCCGCTGACCCCTGACCCCGCCGAAAGCACCAACAGTGGCACGTGAGCATCAGAACTGGACCACGGAGCAATGGAAGAAGGTGGCCTGGTCTGATGAATCATGTTTTCTTTTACATCACGTGGATGGCCGGGTGTGTGTGGCTTACCAGGGGAACACATGGCCCCAGGATGCACTATGGGAGTGGCGGAGGCAGTGTGATGCTTTGGGCAATGAAAACCTTGGGTCCTCCCATCCATGTGGAAGTTATTTTGACACGTACCACCTACCTAAGCATTGTTGCAGACCATGTAGCCTAAATCCGTTCCTGGGAACAGTATTCCCAAGCATATGTGGGATGTGCTAAACAAGTCCGATCTATTGAGGCCCCAACTCACAGGATTTAAAGGATCTGCCGGATACCACAGCACACCTTCATGCCTCGACGGGTCAGGGCTGTTTTGGCAGCATGTCATGAACGGTTTACGGTTAAACCTCTACACAAATGCAGTCAATGCATTTTCTTTTAAAGCGGATGACAAATAAACTCACACGCTGATATTCTGATTTCCCTCCTGCAGTCCAGTAGATTTGAGTTGACACCATCACACCAGTTACAGGTTTAAAGGGATAGTTCACCCAAAAAATTAAATCCCGTCATTAATTCCTCACCCTCATGTCATTCCAAACACGCAAGCCTTTCATCATCAGAACACAAATGAAGAGAGCACATTGATTAAGCACTCGTGTTGCTTTAGTGGATTTACCTCAATTTTATGAATTACTTTGAAGCCATGTGAGGTAGCAAGACCATTAAAGCAGTAGTTGCGTAGGTGTCAATGGAGGGACAGAAATCTGATTTCATCAAAAAGATGAACAAACTGGAACGACCTGAGGATAAGCAAATGAGCATGTTTTCATTTTTGGGGTGAAGAGATGCCCAAACCAGTGCCAGCAGACAGAAGGAGAGAAACATCATGGAAACTACATTGTTTTAACACTTTCTTCTTGCACAGAAATGCAGAGAACATGCAAATTTGATTTACAATCTATGAAGGGCAAGTTCGGTTGTTTGTGTCGAGTATCAAAAACATTGTCAGACTGAACAGCGGTCATGTGATCAGATGAGGATTTTGTAATGTTTATTTTGTAGTTTTTAAAAACAAGCAGTAAAAAAAAGCATACAATTTATATATTTAACATCATGACTTCCAATAACTTGGGATGGGAAAAAAAAAAAGAAACCCTCATTTCACAGAGTGAGGAGCAACACGCACGGCATGAGTGTCAGTACCGGAACACACTCGCATACACACGGGACATGAGCTAACGCACATGACACCCACACAAACGTCATTTGATGTCACAGGAGAAAAATAATCACATTAAAAAAAAAAAACCCTCACTGAATGAATAGAGAAAGAAAAGTGAACACGTTAAACAATGGGAATGTTCCAGCTCAAAATCAAATTAAAAGGACTAAAAGCAAAACAAATGCATTAAAAAAAGACATGGTTACTCATTGAGTTCAAAACAGTAGTTATTAACACCTGAAGATTTCCTCTAAATGGACCAGTTTCCTCAAAAGACTTTTAAAATTAAAGAAAATTAATGCAAAACAGGAAGTGCACGCTCATGTGAGGAAGTTAGCAGAAGAAGCATTCCCTTGTGTTTCCCTGGCGATGAGTCACACTGACGCGAGGAAGAGGAGGAAGCGTTTGAGGAAGGGAAGGCAGAGTTTGATTTTAGTCCATCAGACAGCGTTTGTGGATCCAGCAAAGATCAGGAGGGGGAAACAAAAAACGTTTGCAGAAGCCCGTACGTGGTCAAACACCGATATCTGGCTTCAGAGGAGAGTCACACAGCTTTTTCTGCTGGACACAGGAAGAGGGGGAAAAAACAGGAAGAGCAGAAGTCCTTTTCTGAGAAGAGAGTGAGAGGATGGAGGGAAGGACCCGGACGGATGAGAGCGCCGCATCAGTCTCTTCACTGCGCCTGGAGAGAGACATCACTGTCAGATCACTGGACACACACACCAGCATTTACAACCATGACTTTAAACTCACACACACTTACAACCATGACTTTACGCTCACACACACTTACAACCATGACTTTACGCTCTCACACACTTACAACCATGACTTTAAACTCACACACACTTACAACCATGACTTTAAACTCTCACACACACTTACAACCATGACTTTAAACTCTCACACACACACACACACACGTGTTGTCAAAAGTACCATTCATTGTTAGCCAATCACAGGCACATCCGATGAGCGCGTGAGCACAATCAGAGGTGTTTACGATTACAGCTCAACAGCGCTCAAAGCGGCACATTTTTAAAACTTCAATATCGATTTGGTATCGCGGTCAGTACTTTTAAAAACACTAACACACACACTTACAACCATGAGTTTAAACTCACACACACCAGAGTTTCCACTTGAAAAAAATGGTGCCGGTCAAAGTGACCGGCAGAGGTTTTGTTTTCCGGACATTTTAATGATATGCCGGTCAAATATCACCTCTTAATTAGTCAAGTTGAGGAAAACTGAAAGCAGTTTATGTAACTTAAACATGTTGCATATACAGCCTGATTATGTCTTTTATTAGCCTAACTTTCAAATAGAGGAAAAAAAAAAAACATGAACGTCCGATTGGCGTCAATCAACCAAACCTGGCGTCTGACCCTCTCGTGAATCCGTTGCGTCGTCCTGCTTTCGCAGCGCGAACAGAACATTTTTTCGTTACCATCAACTACCTCACATCTTAGCCATGGGAACTTGCCACTCCATCCCGATCGATACGCCCTACACTTCGGCTTTTTCTCCGGTGGTGGCGGAGCTGTCTGGCTCTGGATATCTGAGGCGTACGGCGTTCCTGATTCAGTTTCCTCCTTCGCGTCTGGCCTTTGAAAAAAACTTTTACGGCTAGTCTGCCTGGGCCTGGCCATATTTGAAACGTCTCTCTGTAGTTCGTGGTTTAGGTCTATATTACAGCCGTTAGGCGTGCGCTTTATTTGAAGTGCAACATGAGATGTTTAAAAACGTTAAAACGGTCGATTCAGATTGTGTTAGGGGGCGGGGCCGGGATCATTAGGCAGTTTAATCTGACAATTTGACCGAAAAGATTTAATTTTGTTGGACATTTAATTTTTTTCCCTGCCAATGTCCGGTAATTACCGGACAACGGAAACCCTGACACACACAACCATGACTTTAAGCTCACACACACTTGAGTACAATCATACTCAAAATATATTTTATTTATAATTGTTTATTCATATAATAAAACATTCTCAAATTATATAGAATATTCAAAGTATTATTTAGAACGCTTACATAAAGTAATTTTAATATAATAAAACATCATTCATTACTTTATAAAATATTAAATAATATTGATCAAATGAAGCTATTTTATTATTAATATAATACTTTGACTTTAACAAGGTTTCCAGTCTTCAGTACCAAAACTTGCATCATTGGTGTCAAGTTCAAATGGTCTTTTTTCAAATCAACCGATTCAAAACTAAATTCAATTATTCCTTTTTGAATTAATCAGCTTCTCTAACTAGACTTCACAGCACGTTACGTCAGGTCAATGCCATTACAAAACAGATTATGCTTGGCTAAAAGAAGAAAGTCATACTAGGATGGCTTGAGAGAGAGTAAATCATGGGTCACTTCATTTTTGGGGAACTATCCCTTTAACATAGAGGACAGAGAATTGGAGTAGCAGCCCAAAACTGTGGAATAGTTTACCGATTTCAATTAGAATGGTGTCAGCTCTCTCTATTTTTAAATCACTACTTAAAGCTACACTGTGATATACCTTTTCACCGCTAGATGGGGGAAAATATGACCATCCAGTGAATATTAGTTTCTGTTCCTCTCAATTCCGATTTCGTTTTAACTCCTACGGTGGCTGATTTAGTCCAAGATTAATATGGCTTCCAGTTCGATCAAGTGATGAGGTTACTTTAGAAAACTATTATAATTTGCAGTTATTTAATTTGTCAGTTAACCTGTAGGTTATGACATCTATGTCAAATGAATAATAGTTTTACCTTTTCGTTATTTTTAGCCATTTCATTGCTAACATCAGCGATCAGGTTCCCAGATGCAAGCTAATCTTAGTAAAGTAACTTTTATCGGTGCTATCGTTATTCTGTATATTGTACGACATCACTAGCGTAAGGCAAAGTTTACATTGTAGGCTATCAGTCTCAAGCAATCCCCCTCTTCACATTCGACACGGTGCCATCGAGTGTTAAAACACCAAAGGCGAAGCTTGAATTTACGGGTATGTCCCTCTTTGGCTACTGTACTTTCAAGATGGAGGGGCAACATGGCGACGCGCATTCGAACCCCTCACCCGTATGTATTTACAATGGCATATTATACACTTACGAGAATACTTTATTACTTGAAAGTAGTAAATATACATTAATGAGCACATTTTTGAAAGAACTAAGTGTTTTTAGCTAAGAATAAACAAAAAAAAGTTACACAGTGTAGCTTTAAAAATAAAAAAAATGAATGAAACTAATATGAATTTGAAGAAAGATCTAGTTGCTGTTTAGACGAAATGGCCTGTTTTCAGAAGAACCGAGTACAAACAGAGCTCTCTGATGGTACCTGCTGGCCCTGCGGTGTTGCACCGGGCTGTCCGGGGGCCTGTCCCGTCTGTCCGTAATAAGCAGCCTGCTGTCTGTAGTACTCGGCCCATGCGGCGCTGTAGTCCGTCTGTCCCGCCGCTGCGGCTCCTGCGGCTTGAGCGCCTCCTGCAGCGGGTGCAGCGCCTCCTCCTGCTGCGGCTGGGACACAAACACACAAGAGATCAAAGACACTGACCCGGAAAGATGCACAACCGATCGGCTCTTAAAGCCCTGAATAACCAGGGTTAGCTAGAGTCACTGCCATCAAACGCATTTCTTAGCGATGTTTACTAAATCTCTGAATAACAAATGAAGCCCTTACCCATCTTTTTGTAGTACTCCTCCCAGGCCTTGGTGTAGTCGGGCTGGGCAGTGCCTGGAGCAGCTTGACTCTGGTCAGCGGGAGCTGCGGCGGCTGGCTGGGCCTGTCCCGGCGTCTGTCCCGGCATAGCGCCCCCTCCGGGCTGCTGGTAGTACTGTGCGTAATACGCCGCCCACGCTGCGTTAGGATCTGCTGCCGCTTTACCTGCACGAGAGAAAGTTCAGTTTATACTTCAGATATTACAACAAAAGCAACTCCAAACATATGAACGGTAGTGTATACGTATAAAAATACATTTCTATTATAAATGTTTTTGTTAAACTGCTTTACGGCACGAATAATAATAAAATCACTATAATTAAGGAAACATGATTCTAGGATGTATGTGATGAATAGGGGTGTAAGAAAATATCAATACACGTGAATATCACGACACTGTATCGATTCTCAAAAACGCTGTATCGATATTTATATATGCATTTATTTAGATCCAAGAATCGTGGCTTTGTGTTCGGTTTAAACCACAGACTGTATGAAACCCAACCGCTAGATGGCAGTGTTATCTCAGAGCGTAACTGACGCGGAGCCGGAGAAGCGCGAGATGAAGGTGCATCGGAGACGATATTATTCCGCTCCGGTGGTATACAGAGCTGAAGTGTGGACTCATGTTGGCTTCAGCTATAAAGAAGCCACTAAGGAAATCGACAAATCATTTTGTTGGCAAAATAGGCCATGTTAAGATCCAATACTCGGGAAACACATTGGTCGTAATGTAATGCATTACAATATTGCGTTACTCCCTTAAAAAGTAACTTATTGAGTTACTTAGTTACTTTTTAAGAAAAGTAATGTGTTGCATTACTTTTTCTCACCTGGAATGGCCTTTTTTGTTTTTGTTTTTATAACAGGTTTGATTTTTGTGCAAATGTAAAGACCTCTTCACACCAAAATTAAAATAATAAGCCTCAGGCTGAGGTAAAAATACAAATTCACATGCTCTGCTGCCATTCTGGATAATGGAAGAATAGGACACAGGAGAAAAAAAAGTTTTCAATAAAAATAAAAAAAATCTAGTAATTTTTGCTCATGGTTTAACTGAATCATTAAAAGGTCAGCAGCAAATTGGTCAATAAAGGTAGATTAAATTCCAAATGTTTGTTTTATTTAACATTTAATTATTGGAGGTTTGCATATTTTGCATTTGACTGATTTTATTATTTTTGAGGAATACTCTATCTTTATGCAAGTGAGATGAATAAATGCTCAAATTTAGCTCAAACTACAATAACTATCATGTTCACACACGACGCCTCTGCACTTACTCTCAATTTCATGGGGACGGGAGAGCTGTCAGTCAAATAAAATCTGAAGTAACTCAGATATTTTGTTGTAAATTTGAAAAGTAATGCATTACTTTACTAGTGACTTGAAAAAGTAATCTTATTACGTAACTCAAGTTACTTGTAATGCGTTTCCCCCAACACTGATCTCGACGTCACCCGGGCCGCTGAGAAGCGTTTCGAAAGAATATGTAAAGCATGTGCTTTCCTCTCAGTAACAAAAACACCACATTTGACAGCGCGGGCAGCAGAATGAAAGCAGATGATCATGGCGATGTGGATATGGATGCACCGGCTCTGCAGTTTAGTGCTTGAAATAGCACTTTGTACAATAGACTGCTTTAAAGAAAACAGCTTTACAGTATTAAATATAAAACAAACAGTCCTTCAGTCATGGAATGGACTATGCACTTTCTGTAGTTTAATCGTTTAGAAATGAAAAAAAACTGCTATACTGTGAACCTATAAAACATACACAAAGAATCAGTCACTTTACAATTTCCATTTACTTAGATTGCACAAACTAGTGATTAGTGATATAAATGATACTGTATTAATTAAATAAAATAGTTACTTAACCATATGCTTAAAACATGACGTGTCCTTTATTCTTTTAAATTAGAGCTTTCTTAAAAATAAAAAAAGAAAGAAATATCGTAATATATAACGATATATTGTATCGTAACCCCTGTATCGTGATACGTATTGTATCGCCAGATTCTTGGCAATACACAGCCCTAGTGATGGATAGAGCTGTAAGGTGGTGCTCTCATGTCTATAACCCTAACAGTGAAAGCATCAGTACTGAAGGACTCACTGGGATCGTGTGGCTGCCACTGCTGGTAAGCGTTTCCCCAACCCTGAGGATACTGACCTCCAGGAGGACCACCGCTGGAGAGAGAGAGAGAGAACGGCTGTCAAAATGTGCAAACAAAACCTGCAAAATGATATATGAACCCTCTCCCTGAAGCTGATGTGCCATTGAGGCAGTACTGACTGTTGCGGTCCACCAGGGGGTCCGGGCTGGTACGGGTTTGGGTTGTAGGAGCCCATGGGTCCAGCGGGGCCTGGCCCACCCGGTCCGGGACCAACAGGGCACAGGGGACCCTATGAAGAGAAGCAAACCAGTGAAAACCAGCCAACACCAGTCACGTTACAAGCACAAAGGCAGTTCTCATCATACCTCGATCTTGTCTTCGATCAGCTGTTTGGCGTGGTCGATCTGCTGAGGTGAGCCCCGGATGGTAAACAGTTTGAAGTTGGGGTCGCCGTTGGGCGGCGGCTGGCGTGAGATCTCCACGAAGGCGCCGGTCTGCTGGTTGATCGCCTTTACGTTCTCACCGCCTCGGCCGATCACGAGACCGCATTTGTGGGCGGGGATTGAAAAGGTCATCTCACCGCCAGGCGGGCCCCAGTTTCCTGGACCACGCCCCCTGCCACGCCCACCCGGTGGCATGCCTGTGCCAGGAGGACCGGGCGGACCCTGAGAGACAGAAGAGAAGATTAACTAGGGCACATGATGAAGAAAACATGCACACATGGCAAAATGTGGATGATGTATCAAAAGCAGGGCTGTACACTTAATCAAGTGGCGATATATAGACCAGTGTGTGAATATTAAAGCACAAAAAGACTTAAATCTATTATATATATTTTGGAGAACTTCGTTTCTGTGTGTCTGATGTGTGTTTTTTTTTCAAATGAACTGGAGACGGAGCAGCTCTGGGGATAAAGGTCTACACAACAACCCACCAAAATAAAAGTTTGCTTGAAGAAATGACAAACCGTATTGTTGTACAGTCGAATGCACCTCAAAGTATTAATAATAAAACCTTAAGGAATCACACCTTTTCATCCCATATTTAATAATCAGTAATACATTCAATTCAAATAACGTTTCATGCCTTGATTTGATGAATTTGTTTTAAATTAAATCCAGAAACATTAATAGGAAAAGTCAGTATTGTAAAATACATGCATTAAAAAGGTTTAAAAATTTCAATTGATTTGACTTCCTTTTGATTAATTGATTTAAACCTTAATTAAAGTCCAGAATACAAAAATTACCTAAAAATGAATTTAGTTTAACCACTTATTAAAAGTTCAACTGTCTAAATGTAATCATCTTGATACATGAAATAAATCAAAAGCTTGTCTAATTAATGAATTAAAATGGAACCCATAATTAAACATGAGATTAAAGTCCCTGCCAATGGAAACGGATTCCTCTGTGTGTATGAAGTGCAGTTGATCACTGACCCCGCCTCCTTCCTCTCGTACTCTGATGCTCTGCAGAAGCTCGTTGATGATGCTGGCGGCGTGTTCGCAGCGGTCAGGAGGACCCATTACGTGAGCGATCTTATCTGGACCGGTTCCGTCATCTACAGAGGTGAGAGACACGGTTAAACACTAATATTACAAACGCCGAGCGAGTCAAGAAGAGTGCCCGAACAAACCTGGTTTAAACTGTATCCTCACACCAGCATCGTTCTGAATCTTCTTAATCATCTCTCCGCTTCGGCCAATCACAACGCCCACAGAGTGACGTGGAACGGGCACCTGTCCAATCAGAATGAGACGCCGTCACTAGGGATGGGTACCGAAACCCGGTATGAAACGGGCCCCGGGACTAAATTATGAACGCCGCTGACGTTACTATTTTTGCTTTATAGATGTTATCTCAAGCCGTTTCTATGTGATAAACCATTTCTCTGATGCATATCTGCTATGCGTAATCCAGAAGAGAGATCTACAGCACGACAGCCCCTTTAATTAGTGACGAGGATGCAGAGAACTAAACTTTCAAACCTCTGGTTACACTTTAGGCCTGTGATAATCCGATTTCAGCTTATAAGGATTATTAAAAAAAGATGATATTGGAGGTGAAAGTATTAAAGACTAGCTGCATCTCATCTAGCGCAACTTCCTTCCCTTCACAGCACAATAAGCTATTTCTATCTAAAACCCAAACTTAACGTCAGAATCTGCAAAAATCCTTGATTGACGTAAAACGCAGTCTCTACGGTTGCCAAAGTGTGGGGCGCAATTGGTTAAAAAACAGCTATTAAAGTCCCAGTGCACCAGAAGTAGCAGGGGAGTTTTCTTCAGTGCTGTGACGAAGTGAAAGGGAATATTGATTAGCGGGCAGGGTTTGACTTCAGCGCTCCTCTTCATCTCTCGCTCATAGCACACTAACGGTTGGAGGGGTTACACATTTTCAAACCTACTCCGTGAAACCGACATCATCCGAGAAGGAACAATGTTTCCAGACCGGAATAGCTTTTCAGATTTTGATTTAAGATTACAGTGACAAACTATTTCTTTCTGTGTATTAAGTTGCACGGATTAATTGTTCAACCTATGACCTGTAATTAGGGCTGTCACTTTTGTAAAAAAACTCCCGTTCGATTTGAGACATAAGTGTTCATTGAATCGATTGATGACATTTTCAACACTAAATACAGGCCAATCCACGGACCACTAACGGGCATTAGGATCAAAGTAAAGAGGGCGCTTGAGATGCACAAGTCAGCAATATTTATGATGATTTATTGGTGTGAAGATTCGTGCACACTAGGCATAAGCATATCGGTGAGAAGACTCGTTTAAACCGCGCACACACCGGGACATTTGACTGCACATCGCATTTGACATGGTTGATTCTTCTTGCAATCGTAATGCAATTGACTATGGCCAACATTAAAGGGTTATTGAGCGTTTACACAGTCCTATAGCCTACAATAAAAGAGCCTGCACAGCGACAGGAAATAAAATTAACTAAAAAAAAACATGTTGTAGCCATTAAAACATGTATTTAGTTTTATATGTTAAATATAAATTTATTTAATTAATTAAAAATATTAAATATAGTAGTGTTATTTTTAAATTTAATTTAGCCTACCTTGAATATGAAAATTGAACAGGACACAAGATGGGAAATATGGGGGTCCGAAATTATTTTGACCACTTAAAGCATTTATTTAAAGTGAATTTCATTTTATATAAATTGCATCTCAATTTTAATCAATAGTTTTACCGACTAATTGCATTGATTTAATAATTAATAAGAAAATTGCGCAATGACATGGAGGCGCTGGCGCCGCGTGAACAACGGCTTAAATTAACAATTACTAGAAAAAAAGCTTTAGTTGGGGCCGCCCTATAGCCATTTATTGCAGATAGACCTATATTTGATCCAGCACGTCATAAAGGCCGCTTCGGGTTGAGCTTCAGAAATTAACGGGATATTCAGAAAGGCGCTCTCCATTCTGGAGGAAATAGCGTAATACTGCTCATTCTTTCTACGCACACAGCAATTGTCACAATATGACCTCATGTAAGTTTTAAAAACATAATTCAACATATAATACATTTTTTATTTATTTAATTCTTTTAAAAATAATAGTGTACATTTGGTTAAAATCGATTCCCTATTTTCGTTTTCGAAACTTGTGTTGGTTGGTCTGATCGATTTGCGAAATGTAACGTGACAGCCCTACCTGTAATATGTGCTAATAAGGTAAATAGGGTCAATTTTGATTTCATGACGACTTTAAAAGCACAATAAACCACGCAAGAGACGCCGTTCCCAAAACGGACCGCAACTAGACCAGCACATGATAGCTACTTTGGGCTTCGTGTGCACGTCTAAACGAGCAAATGCACAAAAACGACCGGTTTAGAGGGTCTCAAACATTATGACTTAAATGAAAAGGAGTATCAGTATTAGATCTGCACTCGGTCTAATAAACTGACGATTGCGCGATTAATGTGAATCAAACAACAAAAGGCAAACAGAAAAATCACAGCTCTTGAATGAATAACTTCAATAAGCATTAATCCATCCATGACAAACTATGCAGTGATATTTAACATTTGATTACTTTATTAGATTTCTTTTGTAGGCCATATCACTTACCTGAACAGTGTGTTGATTTTCCTGAAATTAAAGCACTGATTATTGCATTTGTATGTTTTATTGGATACTTATTTTGTTGACCATGTGTTTGTATCGTGTCCTATCTTATGTACATAAAACACAAATGCCTGCACTCATTTACAAACAGATTTTATTAAAACACTACTGTGTCTTTTGCTATAGATCTTAATTAACATTGCTTTTTTCCCCCAAAGTACCGATTGATAAGCAGTATCGGTAAGAGTAGCAATCCCGTTAAACCTTAACGATACCCATCCCTAGCCGTCACACTGCAGCTTGCTTGGCATCTAAATGCAAGTAATTTAAACGACTGAATCAAACACACACCTCCATTCCTCCTCCACCACCGCCTCCACCCATTCGAGAGCCATACTCGTTTCTGTCGAAGCCAGGATGATCCCGCTCCCGCAGAATCTCCTGCACCATTTCACGCGCTTGCTAGAAACACAAACGACAGAGACAAAAGCCTGAGCGTCAAAATCTAACGGGCACAACTGATGAAAAGACCCAACAGGAGAAGCGGAGAAAGCGGCCACACCTGGACTTTGTAAGGATCTCCAATGATGCGCAGTGGTTTGTCCATGTTCGGCCCCTGAGAAGCGTCCTGAATCAAGATCATCTTCACTCCAGCTCGCTCCTGAAACAAACATGTTAACACTAGTAGAGGAGGTGATGGACTAAAGAGTCCAAAAAAGTGGTCAAATTTATGGAAATTAAGCTGTTTAATGTCCCTCTTTAATATGAAAAATTGCTTGCATAAATGTACAATGACACTGACCATGGAATAAAATCGTTGCGAATAAAGCAGCGTTTTCAGCCCATGTGTTCAAGAGAACAATCTCACTTCCTGAGGAATTGGTGCAAAATATCAGCAATAAAAATGGACGTTTCTGCAATCGGTGAAGAAACTGTGGCTCGCTCCTCCATCATACACGAGCGTCTCAAACACACGCTGTTGCGTTCAGATGCTGCGTTTGTGATCATGTGAGACGCTTCTGGAGGGAACTAAACCAGATCATTCTGATGACAGACTTTAGCTCAGGCGTTTCCGAACCACCAAACCAACATTTGAGATGCTGCGATGCCATTGGTCCACTGGTTAAGCCAGTTATCCAATCACAGTTGCCCAATCACAGCCGCTGCTGAGGCACACTGGGATTTGTTAGGTATATATGTTTCCATGTAATCTATGAACATCTTTTTTTAGCGGGTAGATGTATCCCACTCAATTGAGTGCATTGCTTCAAATCTCAATTGTGCTCATCGGCATCATGAATAAAAAGGGACAGAAATTCTCTGATTTCATTAAGATCTTCATTTTTCAAGGATGAAGTCTTATGGATTTGGAATGACGTCTGAATTCATTAACGGGTGAACTAACCCTTTACATCCCTATAACTCCCTCCATACCTCTAGATTAAAGCGTCTGCGTACAGACAGACGAGCTCACGCTCTACCTGCAGCTGTTTAATGGTCTCTCCTCCTTTGCCGATGATGAGACCGGCTTTTCCTGCCGGAATGATCATTTCCTGCATGTTGCCGCTCCCATTGGTCGACTCATGGAAGGAGGGCGGAGTTCCGCGCCCCCGAGAGACGATGTCATCCAATAGCATTTTGGCCTTCCTGCATGGAGACGTGAAAAGGTCAAAACACCAAACATATTCACACTACGGATAAAGAAACGTAAACGATCCCAAACGTACTGGATGGCTTCAGGGCCTCCGGTGAGAGACACGCTCCTCTCTGGAAGACCACCGCTGTCTAAAAGACAAAACACCAACAGGCTCCGTCACGTCTCATACATTCACACAACAGATATCAGGAAAAACAAGAAAGGAAAGGAAAGAAGTGAACAGAGGTAGAACAGATGTGTCCGCTTGACTCCTTTGAACCCGTGTTTGACTCGCCTGGAGCAATCTGAACTTTACAGCCAGACTCCTGCTGGATCTTATTGATCTGCTCTCCACCGCGACCAATGACTACAAACAGACACACACATCATTTACTGACCGCGGTGAAAGAAAAACTGTAAAAATCATAAAATTAAAAAAATACACTAGAAACATTCAGACCTCAAATACACATTATGAACAATAAATAAACAATTTCAAATACTTAATACTTTTACTAAGGGTGCTCAGATCGCGATCGGCCGATAACAGCTCTATGTAGTTTGATCTGTGGACTATAAAGGCTGATTCTAGTGCATTTCTTTCCTTCACAGTGGTGCAAAAGCCAAAACTTTACATCCAAATGAGCTCGAGCACTGATTATCATAAAATACTGTTCGATAAAAAGTTATGAAAACTGCCACGAGAGCGATACTATTTCCCCAATAACAACACCCAGAAATATGCATCCACTCGCTTGAACACATTTGGTTATGCCTTAAGTGAACATTTAGGAAATAAGTCGCATGAGTAACAATATATTGGACCCGTGCATTCGGTCTTAAAGCAACAGAAGCCCAATAAACCGACCGCCATCGGTTTCATTAACGTTAATCAAAAAACAAACGTTGAGGAGAATAAGCACCCACTGCTCTTTAGTAGGATTATACTATATTTCATAAACATTGAAGACAAAGCAGTGGCTTTACATTGGATAACTTTGTTGATAAGTACAGTTTTATCTGTTGTGAAGAATATTAGGCTATTTATTTCAATGATCGGCCCCAAAAATCCTGATCAGAGCACCCTTAATATATCGAGATACACATTTTAATAGTATAACAGTATAGGTACTATTATAAATAAAACACTTGTATATAATAATGATTCCATATTCTACATAATAAATACTGCATATGCATATATAGGGGTTGTACAATGAAACAAACACTGGCCAATTTATTGTTGGAGGTCTCACTCCTATATATGCGCAGCCTACCGGCCAATCCTCGCGGATCTCACACGCCACCAGCAGAGGGTGATCTAGCAGAGCAATAGCACAGGTGTAGGGGGAATTCAAGGTGATTGGGGTACTTTTTGCCATTGAGAAAATGTCCCAAACAACCGGAATTCATCCCTACTTAAAATATTGCCATCCACACAACAGGAGACATCAGTTCAAAAGTGGACAGATTGTTGGGGTGCATCTCGCTGGCTTATCAGAGCAGGACAGCAAGTCTTTGTGGTGTTTTGAGAGCTATGGTTTTCCAGGCATACGACCATGTAGGAGGAACCACATCCAACAGGAGTAACTTGTCTGAACAGAAAGTCCAGGTACTAACCCGGACTGTATCCAAAAAACATAAAACCACAGCTGCCCAACTCTCAATGTTCACCTCAACTCGGCTGTTTCCACCAAAACTGTTCATCTGGAGTCAATATTCACGGTCGTGCTGCTCTAGCCAAACCTTTGGTCACTCATGCCAGTGTCAAATGTTGGTTTTATTGGTGCCAACGGTGTAAATCTTAGGCTGTGGAGATTATGTATTGTTCTCTGATGAGTCCACCTTCACTGTCTTTCCCACATCCATGGGAGTTTCGTTGTGGAGAATCACCATCGAGGCTGAACACCTGGAAAGTTTCTGCCCTGAGTGAAGGATTTGGGTGGATCAGAGATGTTTGGGCTGCAATATCATGCCATTCCCTACTGTGCTTGATGGGAGTCTCACTGTCAAGGACTACAGAACTGTTCTGGAAGACCATGTGCATCTAATGGTTCAACCATTGGACTCTGAACAGGGGCGGAGCTAAGGGGTTTGGCCACCACTGACCAAAGCTTGACCACCATGCTCAATTACCATTTCTTTTTTCCTAGAAAAGTAGAACCATCTCTTTACAACCACAAGTGGGAGACTTTTCAGACGTGCACCTGAACTTCACCTCAGTGCCAGACGCAAGTCAAACAAGCACGGAAAAGGTAAAGGTGCTGAAGAAGCTTCAGCAGATCAGCAGTCAACGGCGAACAGAAGAGTTATTACAACTATTAAATATGGAGGCGAGTAAAGCAGCTTCAAAACGGTGCATGCATGTATTCATTAAATGCGTGGCATTTAAGAACATCTCAGATTAATGCAAAAATACAGCTTACTGCTATGAGAGATCACAACATAAGGCACAAATTTATGCATTTAAAGTCATTTTACTGTAAAATACATGTGCACTGTGCATTTGTACTAGCAAATAGGCACCGGTTTGTGTTATTGGTAACAGCACAATACAAATTATAAGTTAAAATGACATTTAAACGCATAGATCAAATGGTTTTACATCCGGACATGCACGTTTGGCGGCTTCTGCCCTCGCCATACTCACTTTCTGGTACATGAGGATTCAAAAGAACACATTTTTCCTTCCTACCGTGTCCAGTTTAGGTACAGGATTTTTGCAATTAATATTTTGACTAAAAACAAAATGGTGAGTTAAACATTCAATGTTTTTTAAAACAGACCTTACAGTCTAAATTAATTGTAGAAGAGTTCAATGGTTATGTAGAATTCAGTGAAGGTTGACTAATCTTTCAACTATGTAGTCAACTGCATGTCTCATGAGGATACAATAATGGACAACAAGCTTTCAGGGGTTTTAAGAACCGGAGCAAGTTAATCCTTCCTGCAGCTGCAGTGTGAGCTTGAACATTAATATCCCAGGAGGTGAGGAATACAAAAATGGCCAAATTCAATCAGTACTACTTGATCTAATTAATGCATCTCAATTACAATTAAGTACAAAATGTAATTAACCGTCACTAATGATTATTTAATATTATTTAGTAATCGTATATTTTCTTCAAATTACTTTAAATACATGTATAACAGCATCAATATTTGGTTATTAAATATCAAAACAAGTAATCAATGATTTTATAGAACAACTGTTAATCTTAAACGTACATTACGTGTTATAACAGCTGCCCGATTGTTACACCGTACAGCATTTATTTAATTGAATAGCAGCCATTGAGAGTTAATAATGCCATTATGCTATAGTATGGTTTTAAAAGAGATGGATCATCTCAAGGGGCTATCCTTAAATAAATAAATAAATAAAACGGTTGATATATAGTGCTAGCCAGCTGAATTTAGCCCAGCCCACAACATTTTTGCTCGGGGAATTCGATCTGGACTCAATCCATAGAGGATTAATAATGACCAATGAAATCATCAGGGCGGGCTTTAGACGATGATGGACAGATGATCAACAGTCTCGTAATCATCCACGTCATCAAAGGCGCTTGGGTTGAATTTGCTCTTATCCTAAACGGAGAACTTGTTCGTATATGCATTCACCTTCACTATTTCTCTCAGAAACTATGATCGTGTTGGTAAGTACTCTGTGTATCCTTAAATTATGTTTTTACAATACTGGCAAAGATCGTTTACACTCATCTTTTTCTTCTAACGTTACTTAATCCAGCGTGTGCAGACAGGGTTGCCAAGTTTTGCAATGTCGCACAATTACTACTCAAAACAATCCCAATAGCTTTCCAGGGGGAAAAAAAAATGGCGTTTGGTTGGCAAAATGTTATTTTGGCACAGTTGCCTGCTAAAATTCCCATTCCTGGGTTTATACATCACATAATTGGCGTTGCTTCAACCCGCAGACATGGAGAACATCCTGCGGGAAAAACACAGACTTGGCAACACAGTTCTATTGACATTTGATAAGTAACGTCACGCGTCGCTCCGTTGCTCTGACTGGTTGTGGGTCTATCCAATTGAGGTCTTTCCTGGCTCGGTTGAAACACACCCCATAATCAAAGCCCAACGGAGCGGCACCAGACTCATATTCTGACTAGAATTGAGTATGGCCACGCCAGGCTAATATAGTGCAGTCTTCAGTGCAATGCACCCCTTCCTGTATGTCACCGGCTACTCAAGGAATCTCAGCCCTAAATGTATTCAGTTGTGCGGTCCAGTACTTTATAGTCACACTAATTTGTGTAGATATAATAAAGATTTGTGCCACCCCAGAGCGGTTGCTGGCCTCCCCTATGAAAACATCCCGGCTCCACCACGGAGCCTGAAGGCGGTATCAGCATAGCCCACCAACACACACACAGCTAGACTCGTGACAATGGTCTGATGAACATGAAAGCGAATGGCCCGCAGTCACCAGATATGACTGCACGGGGTGTTTTGAAGGAGCGAGTCAGAAAACGCTCCCTCCACCAGCATCACCGTGACCTGGCCACTGAAGGACTTGTATCCGTAATCATCAAGATGAACAGTATTGGCAGCAAACGGACGCCCACACTAATAGATTATGGTCTAAAACCAGGTGTTTCAGTTTCATTGTCCAACCCATGCGTGTATACACACACCGAAAAACAGTTCAACATGACCCTGACTGCGATTCACCAAGTTTTGACCAGCGCATGATGGGTAACAAACTTACTGAGTCCAACCATGCCGTCAGGGACTCTGTACTCTTCTGTGAGAGACGAGGGACGTACGCTACAGAAAGACAAAGAACAAACAGTCATGAAAAGCACCAGCAGACAAATGCAGTACGTTTTTAGTAACTTAGCCCCGCTATTAGAAAGTGTATCTTTAGCCTGAGTGTTTTAGAAGCGTCCCTGAATCCGGTATGTATACAAGACGGCATGTTATGCTAAAAATAGTCCAACTTTTAAAAGAGACCCCTCTGATCGAGTTAGTGGAACCTGAAACCAGCCTAAATATACAGGTCGGAGTGTCAAACGATCAGTTTTAAGCTACGGGGTAGTAACCCCTGTGATTCGAGCGCACAAGAGTACAAGTCTTACCTCTGCTGGGAAAGGGCAGCCAGCTGGGCTCCGATAGCTGTGGATGAGACAGGGATAAAATCATTGCTCTAAAAATACACACGCATTTGCTTTGAGAGTGTGTGAAGAAAGCAAAAGGAGCTCGTACACAAGGCTGCAGCGTTGTCCCTGTCAGACGCCATCTTCTTACACTCAGGCTGATCTGAGGGAAAACACACACCATAACAAAATCACAAAAACGAAGTTGTGCGAGCGGGACGGATTCAGAGCGAGTCTCACAGCCTCCGTACCTCCGTCCTCCAGCGATCGCTTCTGTGCCGCGAAGGGATAACTCTCGGCTCCGCCGTTATTGCTCATGGGGGGACCCGTAACGTCTCCACCGATCTTTGCTGCGATCTGGAGAGCATAAAAACACAAGTTATAACACCAATCATACATCAGTATTGTCAAAATACACTAAACAAGAGTACGACACGTCTTGCTTTTATACAAGGATTTACTATTAATTACTTTTGTATAGACAGACACTATTATTTTCCCATTATATTCTTTAAAACACAACATGATGAGTAAATACTACAACGGAATTCAAAAAAAAAAAACAGCCATACTACACTAATTCACTCATTTTGAGTATGTAAAACCAGTTTGTGTGTTTTTAGTAGATGCTACCATGATGCTAGGATAAGGTACTACCACTTGACGGGTCCAAAAACATGGTAATTTTAGCTAACATGTGAATACGATGTTAATACGACGTTTAGACGATGTTTCGGACACTTACGAAGGTAACGTTAGTTGCTAAGACTATCGTGTACGTAAGTTACCATGACGGTACGCGAATAGGTTAGTCATTCTGCCCCACGCTGTTTATCAAAATACCTTAGCATTACCATGAGCTACCGTTACTGGATCATGGTATTCGTTAGTAAAGGTAAATACGACCTCCTGGATGCGGTTATCGCTCAGAATATTCCGCGATCGCTGCTCATGCTAACAGATAATTGTCGCGCACGCCGGCTCATGTGCGCGCGGGCCTGCGCGAGGACCCACAAACGCGGCCCCCTCGCGCCCGCACTGCGGATCACTCACCTGTCGGGCGCGCTGTACCGCATCGGCGAACGCGTCTTTCTTGAGTCCACCGGCTCCTAGAGCCGCTCCGGGCCCGGGCGGCGGCACCGCGCTGTATTCAGACATGCTGTCCGTGCGGAGGGGTGAAGTGTGCGGGATACGGCGGGGAGGTCTAGGCCGGGCGGAGGTGCGCAGACGCGGGAAGACAAGCGAGACAAACGCATGGGAGGGACAAAAGGCCTGCAGGTCTGAAAGAGCGCTCCTATAGGCGTTATTAATGAGTGGCTGTTGCGTTGGCCAATCAGAGAGCAGCCGGAGGCGGGTGTAGCGTGAGCGTTGGACCGTTGACCCAATGAGCGGCGTCGAAAAGAGACGTTTTAATGGAGGGCGGAACAAACGCGACGCACATAGCTTGCCGCTGTGTGAGGGAGCCAATCAGCAGACAGGAGCTTATGAAACGGACCAATGAGGTTAAAGGAAACGCTGATTGACAATGATGGACGTTTGGATCAGCGAATAGGACGGTTTAACCTTGGTGGGTATAGTTTGCTGCTCGATTTTCTGAGCAGTTTTATATGCGGTAGTGAAATGCCGTTTCCGTATAGCAGAGAGATTAGCTGATGCTATTATGATGATGATGATGATGATGATAAAGACCGTAAATGAAGAGTCTGTACAGTTTAGATTAATATAATTTAATTTACATACATTCTCTTGCATGCATTAGGCTTTAGTTTCCTTTCAAAGAATAAATACACAGCAGAACAGTAAAAAAACAAAAACAATCACCATACAAGTTTTTGTTGTTGTTGTTGTTTACATCGAAATAAAAGCAGTGACCCGTGTCTGAATACACAGAATCACTGGAAATGAGAAGGCCCGAACGAAATCTGCAAACGTTTCCATACTAACATCTGGGGAGATTTTGAGGAATTGACGTGAACATGGAATATTTTTAACTAGGAAGCAGATTAATTACGTTTAGTTTGTGTTGCATCTGAATTAGGGGGGAGGGGCATTCTCCATCTAGAGAGCACGTGATTGGATACGCCTGTGAGTGCAGGATGATGTCATCAATATCGTTGGTCCGTTTTCCATGGAAAATGTAAAGGTGTATATCCACTAAAAGTTCTGTAGTTATAACTGTTAGGAACACAGTAGCACATGGATATGCTAATGGGCCGGCTAAAAGAAACGGAAAACCCAATGTGAGACTTGAAAGTAGAATATTGTGAACGAATGGAAACCTGTGCGTGCAGATTGCGTGCAGGACTCTTTATTGTATTGTAACACATCCAAACAGTCCATCTGAATATATCTGCTGAAAGTGTGATAAAGTACAGAGCCTAGAAGTGACCCTTGGCTTTTTTGCATCTCTCTTGTAGAGTCAAAATCACAAAAACGAACACACACACACACACGAGTCCATAAGGCTTTCTGCTCCAAATTGTAGGCTACAGTGCCTCATGCATTGAGGGTATCAGCTACTTAAACACGCTACATCCCAATTCATGTACTTTCTAAAAGTATGTACTTCGCTGGTGATGGAAATGTATGTTCTTCTGAGTATGTAGTGAGACAGTGTGCCTTAACTGGGTCATAAATTGTGTTTTAATACCACAGATCTACTGTTAGCATGTTAGCATTAACATCTAGTCCAATTTACTACCTTAAAATGACTTTAGTTAAAATCATATACATTAAAAAAAACAGCTGTGGCCTTGCATTCCTCGACACTTTTCTTCATCTGAAAAAGTTGAAAGAGAG
>CM040914.1:46095310-46115310 GCA_023029165.1 Gobiocypris rarus
AGGAAAAATGGGCGAGCGTAAGGATTTGAGCGAGTTTGACAAGGGCAGAATTGTGATGGCTAGACGACTGGGTCAGAACATCTCCAAAACTGCAGCTCTCGTGGGGTGTTCCCGGTCTGCAGTGGTCAGGATCTATCAAAAGTGCTCCAAGGAAGGAACAGTGGAGAACCGGCCACAGGGTCATGGGCGGCCCAGGCTCATTGATGCACGTGGGGAGCGAAGGCTGGCCCGTGTGGTCCGATCAAACAGACGAGCTACTGGAGCTCAAACTGCGAGTCCGTTTCATGGAGACTCCACCTCGCAACTTACTGGACTTAAAGGATCTGCTGCTAACATCTTGGTGCCAGATACAACAACACACGTTTAGTGCCTCGACAGGTTTTGGCATCAAAAGGGGGAACATAACAATATTAGGACATATGTTATGCCTAATTGGTGTATATATATATATATATGTGTGTGTGTTTGTGTTTACCTCCATTGGGTATATGATAGTTTGAGCTGTAGCTCCAGCCAGTGATCCAGCGACGAATCTCTCATGAACTTTCAGAGTTCCTACTTCTTGACTGCCTCTCATCAAGCGCTTAATCTACACACACACACACACACACACACAGAAGCGGGTTGAGCCTTGATTCGCCATCCACACAGTCGAGGGTAGAGGACAGAGCTGTACCTGTTCATAGGCCAGGAATTTGATGGCTGTCTCCGGTGCGATCTTCATCACGTTGATGCCGTTCCCCCTCCACAGCGCAGCGAGACCGCCTTCCTTCACCATCGCGCGGAGCCCACGCCACACGTTCCCCTTATCGGAGCTCTGGCCGTGCACCTACACAATAATTCATCTTCAGTTTAGTTTTTAATGCTCCAGTCGAACTAGATTAGAATAAAACAAACCCCTTGACATAATAACTGAAAAACTGTTCAGTTGCATTAACAATGATTAATGCTCCAGTCGAACTAGATTAGAATAAAACAAACACCTTGACATAATAACTGAAAATCACAGCAAACATTCAGATCTGTGTTTGAGCTGCTGCTCTCCACCAACAAAATCTTATTTATAATGACATGACACACTCTGTGCCTATTATAGATTACCTTTGATAAAATCACAGCAAACATTCTGTGTTTGAGCAGCTGCAAATCCAGAGAGATCAGTTAGTGCTGTAAACCTGTGTTCATTAAACCTTTGATAAACACACATTAAACTGTCACCAAATCATAGTTCTGGGCTATAGAAACTAGCTGGGGAAGTTCTAGCTAGAAAAACTAATTTCCCCAGAGGATTATTTCCTGTAAGATATGAAATCTGAACAACACTTCTTTGTTGAGATTTTATTTTGCACTGCACACACAACATTAGTTTACAGTTTAACAACTGCACACACATTATTAGATTTACATTGTGCAAAAAAGTAGATTTAACTGTTGTGCAAAAGAAAGTAGAGCTTAGAAGGAAATACATCAATGTGTTTAATACAAAGAGAAGAGAAGAAGAGAGAGAGAGAAGAGAGAAGAGAGAGAGAGAGAGAGAGAGAGAGAGAGAGAGAGAGAGAGAAGAGAGAGAGAGAGAGAGAGAGAGAGAGAGAGAGAGAGGAGAGGAGAGGAGAGAGAGGAGAGGAGAGGAGAGGAGAGGAGAGGAGAGGAGAGGAGAGGAGAGGAGAGGAGAGAGAGGAGAGGAGAGGAGAGGAGAGGAGAGAGAGGAGAGGAGAGGAGAGGAGAGGAGAGGAGAGAGAGGAGAGGAGAGAGGAGAGGAGAGGAGAGGAGAGGAGAGAGAGGAGAGGAGAGGAGAGGAGAGGAGAGGAGAGGAGAGGAGAGGAGAGGAGAGGAGAGGAGAGAGAGGAGAGGAGAGGAGAGGAGAGGAGAGGAGAGGAGAGGAGAGGAGAGGAGAGGAGAGGAGAGGAGAGGAGAGGAGAGGAGAGGAGAGGAGAGGAGAGGAGAGAGAGGAGAGGAGAGGAGAGGAGAGGAGAGGAGAGAGGAGAGGAGAGGAGAGGAGAGGAGAGGAGAGGAGAGGAGAGGAGAGGAGAGGAGAGGAGAGGAGAGGAGAGGAGAGAGAGGAGAGGAGAGGAGAGGAGAGGAGAGGAGAGGAGAGGAGAGAGAGGAGAGGAGAGGAGAGGAGAGGAGAGGAGAGGAGAGGAGAGGAGAGGAGAGGAGAGGAGAGGAGAGGGAGAGGAGAGGAGAGGAGAGGAGAGGAGAGGAGAGGAGAGGAGAGGAGAGGAGAGGAGAGAGAGGAGAGGAGAGGAGAGGAGAGGAGAGGAGAGCATGGTTTTCATTTTGCCCTACACTTTTTCGAAGGACATCCTGGGATTTTTAATGACCACAGAGAGTCAGGACCTCTGTTTAATGTCTCATCCGATGGACAAATAAATAAGTCAGAAATCCGAATTCACAGTGGTGTTCGTGAAGTAAATACTTAATCAAAATAATTACCTACTCAAGAGAGCATGCTATTTCGTGATGCAGCCACTGATCCATCCAGTAATGAAACGAGCGCGTCGTTGAATCATTTACTCAGCCCGTTTTTTTAAATGAATTAATTCATACTAGTTAAACATTTTAAGTAGACTGCAGCATGTTATTTTGTTTAGTTGTCTATTCAGAAATATAGATTGTATTGCAGGATCCACTTTGCTAGCATTTAGAAAGCAAACGTAAATCTTAATTGAAAACTGGCATGAAATTGGCATCAAAGACTGTACAGCTCTGTTTAGTTGCCTCACCTGCATGAAGACCTTGAGTCTGTCGAGCGGCGCAGTCCCTGTTCTGGACACCGATCCGGCCACGGCACCTGCCATCAGCTGCCGCCACACGAACCCCGACTGCTTCTCCTTCTCCGAGAACTCATCCGGAACAGTCAAATGCTCCCCGATATCCAACATCTACAGGAACGCATTCACACAGTGATGTTAAAGAAAGAAATAGGCTTGTTTTATAGTCTCAGCTGTGTGCGATTTGCTTCGTACCACCGAGTGTTTCCAGAACTGAGCGATTTCCTCCATGTTGTGCAAAGGGTTAAACAGGAAGTGATCTCGCCACTCGATCCAGTCTATAGTCATGGAACGGTCTTTGTCCATACTGTATGAACACATGTCACAAGTATTGCATGTCACAGAATCACATAAAGGCACTTGAAAGTACATGCCAAGCACAAACACACGCGCACCTTTGCAGTATTTTGGCAGCCAGTTCCAACGAGACGTCCACGCCGAGACTGTGTAACGACTGCTGGATCTCCTCAGCGTCCACTTCACCTACAAAACACACACAATGTGTTATTACTCTACAATGTAAGGATATACGCCAATACTAGGTCTTAAAGGAGGTGTGTGTGTGTTTGGGGGTCTAATTCTATTTCTTGCATTCGGACTTATTTATACTATTAAAAATGCTAATTTGATGTTATAGAGCTTAAGAATGTATCAATGTAAATGTTAAATTGAGGTTATAGATGCTAACAATGATGCAATAGCATAGCTGCGATTGATACTGCGAGGATACATATGCTAACAGTGATGTAATAGTGCTTACGGTAATAGCATAGCTGCTAATGCTAATTTGATGTTATAGAGCTTAAGAATGTATAGATGCAAATGCTAAATTGAGGGTATATATGCTAACAACAATGCAATAGCATAGCTGCTAATAATACTGTGAGGGTATATATGCTAACAATAGTGCTTAAGGTAATATCATAGCTGCTAATGCTAATTTGATGTTATAGAGCTTAAGAATGTATAGATGTAAATGTTAAATTGAGGGTATAGAATGCTAACAATGATGCAATAGTATAGCTGCTAATGATACTGCGAGGATACATATGCTAACAGTGATGTAATAGTGCTTAAGGTAATATCATAGCTGCTAATGCTAATTTGATGTTATAGAGCTTAAGAATGTATAGATGCAAATGCTAAATTGAGGGTATAGATGCTAACAACAATGCAATAGCATAGCTGCTAATAATACTGTGAGGGTATATGTGGTAACAATAGTTCTTAAGGTAATATCATAGCTGCTAATGCTAATTTGATGTTATAGAGTTTTAGAATGTATAGATGTAAATGTTAAATTGAGGGTATAAATGCTAACAACGATGCAATGGCACAGCTGCTAATAATACTGCGAGGATACATATGCTAACAGTGATGTAATAGTGCTTACGGTAATAGCATAGCTGCTAATGCTAATTTGATGTTATAGAGCTTAAGAATGTATAGATGCAAATGCTAAATTAAGGGTATATATGCTAACAACAATGCAATAGCATAGCTGCTAATAATACTGTGAGGGTATATATGCTAACAATAGTGCTTAAGGTAATATCATAGCTGCTAATGCTAATTTGATGTTATAGAGTTTAAGAATGTATAGATGTAAATGTTAAATTGAGGGTATAGATGCAAACAATGATGCAAAAGCATAGCTGCTAATGATACTGTGAGGATACATATGCTAACAGTGATGTAATAGTGCTTACGGTACTAGCATTGTTGTTAATGCTAATTTGATGTTATAGAGTTTAAGAATGTATAGATGCAAATGTCAAACTGAGGGTATGCTAACAACGATGCAATAGCATAGCTGCTAATAATACTCTGAGGGTATAACTGCCAACAATAGTGCTTAAATTAATATCATAGCTGCTAATGCTAATTTGATGTTATAGAGCTTATGAGTGATTCTAAAGGATTCGCTATAAAAATAAAAGCTCAAGATATAAATTATTATTCATGATACTAAAATAACAGATAATCTTCCAGTAATGTAAAGTTGACAGAAACCAACCGTCATTGTTGCGGTCCAAGCTGCGAAACATGAGTTTGAGGTTTTTCTCGTGTGAACGCAGATATTCGGTGAACTCTTGGAAATCCAGCTGACCGTCATGATTGATGTCTCCAGCTCGCACAACCTGCTGAATATAGGGCATACAGAGACAGACAGAGAGAGAGATGGAGGGAAAGAGGGATGCCAGGAACCATTAGGAGAGGTGGGATGGGGTGCAAATGAAGGAGAAAAGCACATTAAAATTAGGCAAAGCCACCAAGCCCAAGCAGGTACATGAAACATGATCAATCACAGCTCAGACGGCTAGTTTTCTGAGATTTATCACTGAATCTAAACATATAGACATCAAATGAAACAACAGAGAAAGCCAAGCGCACAAAACCGTAGCCTTTGTTCCAAACCTGTATGAATTTAAAAGAACACTTTTTTTTGAGTAATGGTCATAACCAGACATTTTAAGGGGCACATTACCTTCTATAATATTTTTTCCTCCTCTATACACACAAAAATGATATGACACATTTAAATTATGCTCACTTTACTTAAACATATCTAATTTTTGACACAACTTAATTTAATTGTGTTCAATCAACCTAATATATTTAAAACTAAAGTTTACTTAATTAATTTGTGTTAAAACTACATGATATAGTATTGTAGCTCTGTAGTTCCCAGCATGCTTTGCAAGGGACTCCATTAGGAGAGTAAATTTAGGGATTAAAGTGTTATTTTATATAGGGGAAGATGTTGTTAGTTAATGTTAGTGTTTAATGTTCAATTACGTTGGACATTTAGAAGAGTTTCTGTTATGTTTTTGAATTCTGTACTATTGTGAAGAGTGGCGCCTGTGCATAGGCTGTGGGCACTCAGTGATCAATGCGATAATGTCAGGAGTTACACCAGCCTTTTCTTATATTTTTATTATATACATTGTGTATGATGATGAAAGATGACTCATGTTATAAGTATATAAACATAATTTAAACTGTATTTGATCAAATTGAGTTGGACCAACTCAATTACATTTCATTGCATGAATTAATTTTTTTATGAGTTGGGGCTAAACAAATTTATTGGATGGAAAACCTGCCCTCAATTAAATTGAGTTTGTCCGATTAGTTATTTTTTTGAGTGTACTATGGAGGTCAATGGGGTCCAACTGCTTTCCCATATATCTTTTTTTGTCCTCAACAGAACAAAGTAGCCCATACAGGTTTGGAACAACTTGAGGGTGAGTAAATTAATGCCTTTGGGTGAACTGTCCCTTTAAGCAATGTATGCACACTTATACACCATATTAGTGTGTTTAAACCCACATGATCAATAGATAAACCGACTAAATGATTGATGTTTACTGCCTTCACGTGCTGATCCACTTCTGAAGTCGTGATTAGGAGCTTGTCACGTTTTATCGTTGGAAAGAACATTGTGTATTGCCTTATTAATCTTATTAAAGCCTAAATGCACTGAAGATATTTTGAATAAAATGTAGCGTCCCATTCGTTGATAATGTAAGCATTCACCACACATCTAGAAATGGAGGTCGGAACCAGTGTGTGTGTGAGTGGGACAAGACCCACCCACTTTTTACGACTAATGATATTGGACCCACTCACTTTTATCGTCTCTAATTCTGCCTTCACGTGCTTTCGGAATTACCGTAAATACGAGTTTCCGAGGTAAACATTGCACATGAACGGCATTCAACTACTGCTGTGCGACAGGTATCATTTATTAGCTTTTTAATTTCCTCCAAAAACAGCTAGACTTGTCTTGTCATTAATGCAGAGCATATTTACACATACGAGTAATCATTTGAAGCGTACACAGCGAAAATAGCCTGTATTACAATAGCCAAAATGACAGAATCTGGCTTCGTAAATGTTAATATGGTTGTCAGTGCATGTGACACTACATATCATTTAGGTTTTAATAATATTTAACCAATAAATAGGCAAGAATAAACCTGGGGCCTATACCATGAAGCAGTTTAGCTGGCTAGCCAGATATGTTTAAGCATAGTTTGTGCCAATCCTGGGTTTTAGGTACTATGAAAGTAGCTCGGCTTTAATGGTGTTAGTTGCCATGGTATCTACGCTGCACGGCTAACCTGCTCCGGGCAGGTTATGTTCTGGATCTGGGCTGAGATTTAAGTTTGACCAATCAGCTGTGAGCAAAGTGACTCATCTCTGATGCACAAAGCCACTCCCCTGTTTCTCTTGCTCCAAATTAAAGGTCATGGCATGATAATATATATATATTTATTGTCTAATGATGATTACTTAATATAATAATTGTACAATTATAAATTACATAGTAAAATATGTTCAAATAGAAATCAGTTATTTTACATTTTAATAATATTTCACAATATTAAAGTTGCATTTTCTTTATTTATCCTCTTACATGGAAAATTATTTTCTTCTTTGTAAATGCTTTTAAATTCTTTAAATATACTTCAATGTCTTTATCTTCAGCAAAATAGTTTTGAATCACGTTAGCTCTCTCATGAGAAATGAGTCACACTTTTGCTTGAAAGGCATGTGATTGGCTGCTCACTGATGATGTCACACTTTCACGCACACTCCACAAACTCAGGATCAAAGCCTGAGTTGACAGAGAAAGTTGATGATCAGCATCATGGGACCAACAAAGCCTGAATTGATTGGTTTGGTTTTGTCAACTCAAAACTAATCCTATAACCCTGAGTTTGTTGATCTACCATCATGGTACAGGCCCCTGTTGCACAAAGCTGAACTTCAGTTGCTACCCAGGTAAGTTTGAGATTAGTTTGAGCAAACTCTGGTTTTTCGGGCTCAAGAAGGTGGATTGGTTTTTAGCAGTGTTAATCACCATGGTAACTTACACTACACAGCTAACCTGCTCTGGAGCAGGTTTTATTCTGGGTTAGAGATCACAAACTCAAACTGGACCAATCAGCTGCAAGTAAAACTCACACCACCTGTATCTCTCAAATTAAAGTAGTTTATAGTGAAAAAAATTGCTCATCTTTTGGTGCAAATTATTTATTATATTTATAATATATGAATTATAATTACTTTTAATTCACATAATATATTCATATAATTATATTATATTGACAAGTAGCCAAATATTAATATAAATATAAAACATGCATTCATAATTCTTTTAAACAACGTGTATTTATTTGAGCTCTTTGTGAACCTATAATTATTAGGCATATTTCTTTGATTAACATCATGCATTGATATAGTCAGATATTCTTTCAGCTGCCTTCTTAAATTGGCTGCAGCATAAGTGTTTATTCCTGCTTTAAACACATTTAATTTCATGATAATCTTCAGAAGAGAAGTGAATCGAACAGACTCTGTGATTGGCTGTTTGACATGTGTCACGCTTTCAGGTGCACGCTTCAGTGTTAATCACAAACTCTGGATTAAACCTGAGTTGACAGAAAGTTTATACCAAGCTTTGAGAAACCATTGAACTTGATCTAAACCAGGTTGGATTTATCTGGATTTGTCAACTCTAAACCTACCCTGAAACTCAGAGTTTGTTCAGCTAGCTTCATGCAACAGGCCTCTGGTGTACTCCATGATTCCTGTTCATTCAAACAAAAAAGCACTTGAATGCAACAAGCTCGTAATCACACGACTTCTGAAGTGGGAAGTAGGACATTTCCGATAGCACGTGAAGGCAGCATAATTCGGCACATATATGTTTACCTACCCGATAAACACTTAATATTAAACACGTTAGAAACTTTATTTCCACTTTTCTAATATTTTCTTCATTTGTACTGAAAATAAATCCCTTTCTGATCTGATATGTGATGGGAAAAGTGAGTAGAGAGAGTTCTGCAAAAGCCGGAGTTCATCATAGTTCAGTGACGGTGGTATATTTAATGTAAATGGTGTCTAACGTTACTCCAGTAAAAAAAATTGCGAGAGGACCCACCCACATTCACTGCTCTTCTAACTTAGTATTTTTTCTTGTTTCCAGTCCAAATATAAAAAAATCTTAAATCAAGATTAATTTACTAGATAAGTAAAATGACATATGATATTTTTCTTGTTTTCTGGGAATTTTTTTCAAAATGAAGTGAGTTTTTGCTGAAAACAAGCAAAATTATCTGCCAATGGGTTGTTTCTGTCCCAAACAGACTTGTTTTAAGCAGAAACTCACTTCATTTTGATTTTATTTTCAAGAAAACAAGAAAAAATATCTTATGTCATTTTATTTATCTAGTAAATGCATCTTAATTTAAGAATATTTCTAGATATTTGGACTGGAAACAAGAAAGTACTAAGTAAGAAGAGCATTTTTGCAGTGTATTATTATCTTCCGACACCCATGAGATCCTCAGCTTGCTGGCGATTCTGGAATTTCGCTCATACATGCTATTTTTGCTGTGTATAAAACATATAACATGCTTAATATAATTATTCATATATGTAAATATGCACTACTTTAGACAAGGTGATAGCAGTCACAGCAGCAATCGTTCCACCTGCGCCATGTTTAAAGTTTCCCGCCCAACTCGGTATCAAAATGATCTCTGAGTTTCCTCTGAGAGGGCGTTCACATCCACTTTTTCACATCCAATATTTATGATAATTCGGATAGCATGGGTGAAGGCTGCATACATTTTTCAGATGTGACTCTATCAAGTTGTGGACATAATCAAGCATCTGCCTATGAACTGCAAACTACAAAACGTCTACTACAAAATGTTTTTTTGTTCAGGGTGTCGCCCCATGACATGCAATCCTCATGCCTGAACGTGTTTGTACTGAGCTGTGCAAACTTGAGACGATCAGAGGCATTTCCCTGCAGGTCACTGGGTTTTAAAACCCGCTAACACATTGTGAACATTTTTTATGTTGAGCACATTGTGAACAAACTGACCCTCATTGACTGCGATAATAATGAATCAGGACACACAGGCTACTGTCGCTTTAAATCCACACCGGCTGACTCATTCCAGTGAGCAAACCAGACCATTATTCCCACAATCTCTGGCATGTTACAGACTAAATTGCCCTGTGTAATGGCAGTAATTTCACCCGTTTAACTAGCTTCGCCTCCTCTGCCGGTTGACGTCTACACAATCCCCGTGTGTGTGTGTGTGTGTGTTGTTGTGTTTATTTATGTGAGCCAGGAGTCACATGGTATTTACTCTCACATGGATCGACTCCCAAGATGCTGACCTTTTGCACACTCTACAGCCTACGTGTGTATTTCTGAGAGCATGCGTGTGACGTTTCATACTTTCATCTCTATATACATTCATCATTATGCATAGTGCAAATACATACGTGTCAACTTTAACATCCAAACCTCAACAAGCACATTATAACACTGCAAAATCAATCAACTACAAGCCGATCAATGACACAAGATGGTCGCAGGCAAACAAATCAATCACCTATTTACTACAGGTTTAAAGTGCAGTGTTTTGGCATTCAACAGCATGCCGTGGAGAGATTAGATAACTCTGATTAATTTAAGGACTATGTGTGTGTTTGATTATAACTTGGCCGGCCTTCTCATTGTTTGCTAGGCCTTGGGTTTGACCTGCTGGCGTTAAATCATAGTGAGAGAACTTAGTGCCAAGGTTTTGATCAAATCTCTAGAGCAAAGTGAGCAAGTAATGCTTGACCCCATAATTTCCCAGCTTATTCTGAAGATCAGGCACCGCTGGTGATGTGTGTGTGCGCTTCACACTAGCCTGCCGGATTACTTCATATGGCAGGTGAAGGCCCTGAGATGCTGATTTAGTGCCAGCGGGTGATGATGCCCTTCCTCTGTTCCTGAGATCACCGCTGACCTTGAGATCATTAACTATTAAGCTCATAAACTGGTTCATTAGAGCTGCGGTACCGTACTCTTATCTGACCCCGGCCTGGGAAACCAGAATTTCTCGTACTTATATCATAAGAAGCATTGCGAGTTTGAGTATGTTGTCTGTAAAATGTGTTATACTCTCACTAATGGCTCCAGCACATCTGTCTAATCTGAGCTGAACATCAGAGCAAAAGTGACCTTTGTTGGTTGCTTTCGGTTCCTGTGGCACTGAGTGCACTGTAATCCTTAAAGGGATAGTTCACCCAAAAATGAAAATTACCCCATGATTTACTCTCAAGCCACCCTAGGTGTGTATGACATTCTTCTTTCAGACGAACACAATCCGAGTTATATTAAAACATATCCTGGCTCTTCCAAGCTTAATAATGGGAGTGAATGGGGTTGAGATTTTGAAGCGCAAAAAAGTGCATCCATCCATTATAAAAGTGCTCCACACGGCTCCAGTGGGATAATAAAGACCTTCGTAAGCAAAGTGGTGGGGTTTTGTAAGTTTATGTAACTTTAAAAATGAAAATATCTAGCTTCCGACAGACGGCCAAAAGAGTAAGAGTAAGCGCAAGCTTTGACGCATTAAACAAATGAGGACTGACTAACAAACTCAAGCTCCTCCCACATTTCCCTTTACAAATTCTAATTTTAGACGTCTAATTCATGACCGGTGTTTTGATTTGCTCTATGCGCTTCCATGTTCCCAAGTGTGTCGGGTCAAAGGTCACTCTTTCGCCGTAAATCGATGAGTACAGCCGTCTGTTGGAAGCTAGTTATTTTAGGTTATACTTTTAAAAATATGGATATTTTTCTTACACAACGCTTGACTTCGCTTCAGAAGACCTTTATTAACTCACCGGAGTCGTGTGGAGCTCTTTTATGATGGATGGATGCACTTTTTTGTGTTTCAAAATCTCAACCCCATTCACTGCCATTATAAAGATTGGAAGAGCCAGGATATTTATTATTTTAACTCGGATTGTGTTCGTCTGAAAGAAGAATGTCATACACACCTAGGGTGGCTTGAGGGTGAGTAAATCATGGGGTAATTTTTATTTTTGGGTGAACTATCCCTTTAACTTGAGCAAAACTATGTTGCAAACTGGTATTTGCTATTTTTATTTTAATATCGTATTCATAAACACACTGGTTTGTAGCACAAATGCCATTTACATATAGTTGTTTATCTACAGTGGCTATGTCTCGCACGTTCACAGGAAATATACACGTTTAAAAATAAGCTTTATGGAGTAAGTACACAATGTACAGTGCATGATTTAGGACGCAACCTTTATCTTTAGCCTTGCGCTGGGTAGCCCCGCCCACCGTGGAACCTCATTGGTTCGAATCATTATTTAATATTAAACATCAAATATAATCTGATTGGCCGCGATTGTATCGCGTACTGCAGCAATTTCACTTTCAAAATAACCGAGGATCACGTGACCTTCTGGAGGTGCAGGTTATCTCCGCATTACTGTCTATTCATATCACCTGTTCTATATACACCCTTTCCGTTATGACTGTGTGCATTCTTCCGTACCTCCTCCACCGAGCTCCACGACATCCCGCGGGCGGCGAGTCCGATCCGCAGCTCGTTCACATCGATCCGCCCGTCCTTGTTCAGGTCCAGCTGCTCGAAGAGCTCGGCCCAGAGCCGCTCGCGGTCGGGATCGACCCCGCTGTCCTGGCATCGCGCCCTCGTCCATCCCGAGCGGCATCCGCGCTGCCACATGATGATATCCGCGCGCGGTCGGTCGGTCGGTCGGTCACCAGCGGAGACGCATCGGCTCGGTCAAAGACGGAAGAGCGCGTCCAAAAAGGATCTGTTCGCGAAATAAAACCCCTCGCGAGGCTCGCGTTTCGCAGGTGTCAACCAGCTGTTTAGCGCTACGAGAACCAGGAAGCTTTCACAATCACGAATACTGTACTTTCAAGATATATCCACGCGCTTCCATAAGCATTGCGATATTTTAGAGCGAGCTGAAAGTACCGCGCATCAAAACGATGAACGCGCGTGAGACGCGTGTCGAGCACTGCAATGACTACAACTCACCGATACAACAGCGGCTTCAGATTACAGCCTCAGGAGGGGCTTCCTTCTAACAACATATGGCTGATTTAATGGCAGATATGGCGTAAAATATCCTGAAGTATTAACAGAGAAAGGATGCGGCACTTTTGACTCCGCAGATTAATGACATACAGCAGTGTTGCTCTCAGGAGGCTAAGTCCTCACAATGGTTTATTTACACATCAAATGTAGTTTACACTTAAAGGGATAGTTCACTTTTAAATTAAATGTTGATATGTTTTGGCTTACCTCATGGGCATCCGAGATGTAGGAGTATTTGTTTCCCCAGTAGTTTCAATTTTGATCATTTTAGGTCAAACTGTTCTTGTCTGTGCCTCACATAATGCAGGTCTATGGTCACCACCTCAAAGAGCATACACAGAGAAGTCCAAATTAAACAATCCCCCATCGTAAGTACACACTGATGGCCTAAGACACGAAACGAGCGGTTTGTGTGAGAAAACGAACAGTTTTTATATCGTTTTTACCTCTTGTACACCACTACGTCCGACTGATCCGAGGGCGCGCGTGCATGTTTCCTGTTGTGACATTCGCGCGTTCTGGCTTTAGTTTGTTCGTTTTCTCACACAAACCGCTGGTTTTTTGTCTTAGGCCATCAGTGTGTACTTACGATGGGGGATTGTTTAATTTGGACTTCTCTGTGTATGCTCTTTGAGGTGGTGACCATAGACCTGTATTATGTGAGGCACAGACAAGAACAGTTTGACCTAAAATGATCAAAATTGAAACTACTGGGGAAACAAATACTCCTACATCTCGGATGCCCATGAGGTAAGCCAAAACATATCAAAATTTAATTTCAAAGTGAACTATCCCTTTAAGGTGGTCACGTTTTCCTGGTTAAATACTTTGTATTATATTAAAAAAAAGAGAAAAAAAGAAAGCAAACACAATTCTATTTTGCATGTTTTACATTAATGAAGCCTAATTCATGGTCTATTTATTAAAACCATGTATAAATCTCATCAAGTCAGTGTTTTTAAGCATTTTGTACATTTATTCCAACTAAAGGCGGTAACAATTTAAACAATATAAACTAAAATCGAATTAGTTAGACTTTGATTGCCTTTAAAAAAACAAGTAAAATTAAATAGGAATAGTATATTGTGCTGACATATGCTTAGTATAGTGTAGTACACTTGCACAAGAGTGACAGAACTGAGAGTACTTGATCATTTACTTTAAATAAAATGTTATTGTTACCATTGTTGTGTTTTGCATGAATGTTGAAGTCTGTGTGACTATACACTTATCAGGGATAACATTATGAGCGTAAGGATTTGAGCGAGTTTGACAAGGGCCAAATTGTGATGGCTAGACGACTGGGTCAGAGCATCTCCAAAACTGCAGCTCTTGTGGGGTGTTCCCGGTCTGCAGTGGTCAGGATCTATCTAAAGTGCTCCAAGGAAGGAACAGTGGAGAACCGGCCACAGGGTCATGGGCGGCTCAGGCTCATTGATGCACGTGTGGAGCGAAGGCTGGCCGTGTGGTCCGATCAAACAGACGAGCTACTGGAGCTCAAACTGCTCAAGAAGTTAATGCTGGTTCTGATAGAAAGGTGTCAGAATACACAGAGCATCACAGTTTGTTATGTATGGGCGGCTTAGCCGCTGACCAGTCAGTGTGCCCATGCTGACCCCTGACCCCGCCGAAAGCACCAACAGTGGCACGTGAGCATCAGAACTGGACCCCGGAGCAATAGAAGAAGGTGGCCTGGTCTGATAAATCATGTTTTCTTTTACATCACGTGGATGGCTGGAGTGCGTGTGCGGGCTTACCTGGGGAACACATGGCACCAGGATGCACTATGGGAAGAAGGTGAGCCGGCGGAGGCAGTGTGATGCTTTGGGCAATGTTCTGCTGGGAAACCTTGGGTCCTGCCATCCATGTGGATGTTACTTTGACACGTACCACCTACCTAAGCATTGTTGCAGACCATGTACAGCCTTTCATGGAAACGGTATTCCCTGGTGGCTGTGGCTCTTCCAGTAGGATAATGCTCCTGCCACAAAGTAAAAATTGTTCATGAATGGTTTGAGGAGCACAACATCAAGTTTAAGGTGTTGATTTGACCTCCAAGTGGTCATAATGTTATGCCTGATCAGTTTATATATATAAATATGTAACTTATCTTCCTTTGAAATCAAATAACTGTGATTTGTTGTTGCATTGCTGCATCAATAGAAAGAGAGTTACAGTAATATAAATGAACACTGATCACCATAATGGTGAGTTCAAACATAAACATGTGTTTAGATGGTCCAAACTGGTTGTTTATGATCATAAGCCGGTCTAGATCAGCTAAACTGCTTTTAATCTGATGCTGAGACAGACCATCTTGGTCAGTTTGGTTAGAACTAGAAGACAGCTAAAAAAAAAAAAAACTAATTTGAGGTCTGACCACCTCAAAGGGTGGATAGTTCACCCAAAAATTCTGGCAATATTTACTCACCCTCATGCCGTTCTGAACACACATGATGTTCTTTCTTCCCAAGAACACAAAGGAGACGTCAATAAATAAATGATGATGAATGATATCAAACTTAATTGGTCATTTAATAGATTTATGTGAGGAACAGCCCCAAATGTAATCAGTTTTTCTGCTGAAACTATCTCTATAGTTTGTTCTTAGTTCCCCAGCAGGGTCTGAAAGAGAAAATTATGCAACATGAGAACAATAATGCTAAATGCATTCACTATCACTTCTTCTTAAACGGCACAATCTGTCAGTGACTGGAAACAAGCTATTCCATGAATTGATGCTAAGATCAGCACACAGATAACGTATTGCACACCTGCCTTTCCCGACACAAATCCAGGGACCGCTGTCAGCTGCTGTTCACACTAACTGTATGACCGTCAGCACAAAGCACACTCACCACTCAGTCATTGTGTTGTGTTCTCACCCAACAGCTGTCCGTGTTGTTTTGCGATCGCAGGATCAGATTAATGTGACTATAAGAGCAGGACGCTGGAGACATTTGGATCGTTTCTTTGAGGTCCAATCTCAGGTTGTGTGATGTGTAAGGGGTTGTCTGCCATCCCCTCCTCATGCCTGGAGAAGTGAGTATCTGTGTTCGTGGAAGGACAGGTTGTGCTGTAGCATGAAATTGTTTATGTATGTGAAACTGTCTTGATGTTTCAGGGCGAAGGGCATGAGGGTGAAGCTGTCCCACCTGGCCGAAAAGCAGGAGTGGGTATACAAACACAGGTAACACAACTGCACTGCTCTCAATTCCAGTAGAAATTAAGCTCAATCATCTGCATTTGTGGCGTAATGTTGAGTACCACAAAAAAATGACCAGTGACCAGTACAACTTCTTTAGAGCCCTTAACTCTCTGGTGCTCTTCGGTCATTTTTGACTGAAAATTTTAGGTCACACACACACACACACACACACATGTCTGGTTTACTATCTTTGTGGGGACTCTCCATAGACTTAATTGGTTTTATACTGTACAAACCGTATTTTCTATCCCCCTACACTGCCCCTGCCCCTAAACCTACCCATCACAGGAGAAATGCTGCATTATTACATTTTCAAAAAAACAAATTTTGTATGATTTATAAGCTTTTTTCCTCGTGGGGACCTCAATTTAGGTCCCCACGGTGACACGAGTCCCCATGAGTCTGTGTGCAGTCAGCTTGAAGTCCCCACCAGGATAGAAAAACATGAACACGCACACACACACACACACACACACACACACAAAAATCATGGACAGGTTAAATGGTCCTGAAAAAATAGTCACTCAAATTTGACCGCATTGGAAACAAATTTCATCCAGTGGACGTGTTTAGTACTGCGCCCAAACAAAATCTTACTGAAAGCTCTTTTTTTGAGATATCAACCTCAAATTTAGAGCACAACTTAGTTAGATTTATGGCATTACATGTTTTTATAGAAATGTATAAATATTACTTACAAAAATGTGAAATGTTATTTTTGCTAATTTTTCACAAAATGTACCTTTATTTTAAGTTCACTTTTTAAAACTTTTCAGCAATAACCTGCCAATTATCTCATCTTTAAAAAGAGACTAAACTCAAGTCTGTTGCTCCAAAGCATTCAAGATTTAAACATTTAATTTTCAGTTATATGCTCAAAAAATGAATAAATGTATCGACTACTGCATACATATAATTTAGTACCATAAACTTTACTAAAATGACAAAATATAAAATAAAAAAAGCATTATCGAACTGAAATATAGTACATTTATTTCATTGAGGAGAAAAAATCGTAAATTTAAACATAAATCATAAATCGTTAGGTTAAACGACCGTTAAACGTGACGAGAAAAAAGCTAAGCAGACAGACAGTTACCAGACGAGTTTTGTGTTAATGATCATGCCACATATACTATCGATTATGTTAACTTGTACAGAAATTATGCATTTTTAAGACATAAACAAAGCATTATTTTTGTTCTTCAGAGCGAATGAGGAAAAGCTGCCTCAGGATTTGGAGTCTCTGCTCAACAGCAAACGTGAGATGATGACGTATTTAAAGATTTGAAGTTCATCTTCACTTCTGTCTGTCAAACTGAACCTCAGCTTCATCTGTGTGCTGGGATGTGCTGATAACCTTTAATGGCTCTGTCCGCAGTGGGCATTCAGGCCTTCCGCTGGTTCCTGCGCTCAGAGTTCAGCGAGGAGAACCTGGAGTTCTGGCTGGCGTGTGAAGATTACAAGAACTCGTCCGGATCCAAACTGGCGGGAAAAGCCCAGAGCATCTACAACCAGTTCATCAACCCCGACGCTCCTCGTGAGGTGAGAGTCGAAAGAAAAAAAACTATACACACTAATATACACCGACAAGGCATAACATTATGACCACTGACATGTGAAGTGAAGAACACTGATGATCTCTTCATCACGGCTCCTGTTAGTGGGTGGGATATATTAGGCAGCAAGTGAACATTTTGTCCTCAAAGTTGATGTGATAGAAGCAGGAAAAATGGGCGAGCGTAAGCATTTGACCGAGTTTGAGAAGGGCCAAATTGTGATGGCTAGACGACTGGGTCAGAGCATCTCCAAAACTGCAGCTCTTGTGGGGTGTTCCCGGTCTGCAGTGGTCAGGATCTATCAAAAGTGCTCCAAGGAAGGAACAGTGGAGAACCGGCCACAGGGTCATGGGCGGCCCAGGCTCATTGATGCACGTGGGGAGCGAAGGCTGGCCCGTGTGGTCCGATCAAACAGACGAGCTACTGGAGCTCAACAATAAAAAAACATTATTTTGTAATATATTATACTTACAGAAAATTGTTAAAATTACTAAAATAATTGTATGTATTTTTTTAAATCTGTATAATGATTTATGTATATAGTTTTACTTGGAAATATGCTATCAAAATAAATCTATTTTTGCACTGCACAGGATTTTGGCGGGAAATGTGCTTTCTGCAACTGTATAATGTTACTATGCAAAACATCTTAAAAATAGGCTCCATTTAGTTTTTCTAAAGTGTGATGTCTTATTATTTGTTGTGGTTTTGAAGTGAAACATGACTCTCAGCTCATATTAAACGCTCCTCAGGTGAATCTGGACAGCGAGACGCGCGAGGCGCTAATGGGGCTGATGCAGGAACCCATGGCGGAGACGTTTGATGAGGCTCAGCACCGCATCTTCTCCCTGATGGCCAAAGACTCGTTCCCACGCTTCCTGCGCTCCTCTTACAGCCAGCAGCCGCTCAGAGTCCTGTGAGACACCACAATGCCATCAAACCCACTGTTTAGACGTTTAGTTGATCTGTAGAGATGCATGGGCCGTGGGTCAGGGAAGGCATGAATGCTTCATATCTGTAAACCTGATGCTTTAATAAAAGTAACTTGCATCAAAATGGGAGTGGTGTGCAATGAAAGCAAGCTGTCAATCACACTCAGAGCCGAGTCAAAGGTCGGCAGACAATCGAGGCTGAACTAAGAAAATAAAGCTGGATCAGAATGAGCAGCAGGAAAACCTTCAGGGATTGTACAGTCACAGACTAATAAAGAGTGTGCAGTTGCTTAACAGTGGAAAAAGCTGCCCTGGTTTATGAGAAAAGAAGGCTATTAAACCAGAATACGCTCATAAAATGAAGTAGACTTAGAAACTGAGCGGTGCTTGCCCATGACAAAAACCACCAAAAATGTGTTTAAATGAATATATTATGAAAGCATTTATCAGTTTATTCTACAAAATGAACAGTCACAGGTGACAGGGTGCCTGCTGTACACTATCAGTCAATGGAAAGCTGTGTTTACATGCCGGAGAGCGCCACCTAGCGGCGGCTGGATGTTGTGTCATTTAGATGAGCCAGCTGCTGGTTTTGAGGGTCCGGCTGTCCCGCTTTTCCCAGCTGGGGTTTTCAGCACACTCAGTTTCTTATGAAGAGACAAGCTGGCCCTCTGTGTGACTTCATGTTCAATCCTGTTCCTGATGGCCACCTCCAACCCCTGCGCCAACGATACAGCCATTAAATCACTATTATTTGACACAGATGGGGTTTAAATGAGTGAACCAGGTCATTTACCTTCTTCAGCTTCTGCTGTTGGACCACTTGTGCTTTTTTGGGTGCGATGATCCTTCCTGGAACAGAGTATTTAACACAGTCACATGGTGATTTAACTCCGACAAACAGAAGTGCGCATGCGCGTCTCTACATAAGCAAATGCGCATTGGGCACGCTGCTAATAAGAGGTCTCATTTATTGCTTTTCCGTTTAGAAGAACAGTGTCTACTCAAGAACACGATGTTTTTACCTCCTTTCTTGAGTCCTTTTGGTTTTTGCGGTGGCTTTTTAGCTCCTCCGGGTCGCTGCGCTTTAAATTTCTGTTTGCCTTGAGCCATTTCTACAGTCTGATGGCAACCGGAAGCAGAAAGACGAACGACACGAAATAGAATAAAAGTCTTAAAAATCTCTAGTGTGGAATTTAAAAGTCTTAAAATAAAAGCCTCTTCTGAACAACAGAATAGAATATCAATTATGCTTCCTAAATTATATACACACACACATTTAAATATAAACTTATCTTTGATACGTTCACATATTTACTAGTGCTGGGGAAAATGAATCATGATAAAAGTCCAAAATAAAAGTTTGTGTTTACATCTCTCACACACATACACAAACGGGAAAAATAATTAATCATGATTAATCTCATCTATAAATATAACTTTTTCATAAAAATATTTTTTTCTTAAATATCTACATGCATGTGTATTTATATATACATAACAATTATACACAGTACACACACATATATTAAGTAAACACAAACTTTTATTTTGGACGC
>CM040914.1:46120310-46187810 GCA_023029165.1 Gobiocypris rarus
AGAAATCACATGAATACAGTGTGTCCATACAGAATATTTCATACCCAGGTTTCTGGTGGTGATGGTTTTCAGGCCCACCACCTGCAGAGCTCCTGCCCCCAGCACCAGCTGACAGCTCCGTGAGTTGAAGTGCTGTTGCCACGGAAACAAACCACAACCTGTCAGTCAAGTGATGTCACAACGCAGTCTGAAGGAAGTGAAGGTCTCACACACACACACACACACCTTGAGCAGGTCGGTGAGGCGTGTGAGGATGTCAGTGGTGATGGAGGGAATGTCGTTCACACACTGGCAGTACTCCAGAAACATCCGGATCAGCAGCAGCACCGTCCTATCAGAGGCCACACGGTCAAAGGTTAAAGGTCATGAAGCGAAATTCAGTGAAAGGATGTTCCAGTGCTAAAAAAAAAAAAAACTCACCCAACCACAGAATACTTCTGCCCATCGACACACAGAAACTCACTGGGCTTCCTGTCCTCTGACCCTGAGGGAGACAGAACACATGTTTGACACTTGAATAATAAACCCTATTATAATGCAGAATAAATATACTATTATAAAATAAGATCGCCCACCACACACCAGCATATTGGTGGAGAGGAGAGAGTGATTAAGCCAGTCAGTGTATGGGGATGATCAGGAGACCATAATGATGGACAGAGGCCAATGGGCAAATTTGGCCAGGGGTTACACCCCTATTTTTATTTTTAATGACCACAAGAGTCAGGACCTCTTAACATCTCATCCATAGGACTATTAAAAGATGATTTAGTGCAGTTTCCTACCCGTGTGTTTGCGCTCAGGCAGTCTGATGCGTCCATCGGAGATGGAGTCGACCAGATCCTGAAACTCTGCAGGGACCTCAGCCTGCTTCCAGCGCTCATTATCCAGCAGCAGACTGCACACACACACACACACACACACACACACACACATGAGGAGTTCAGCTCCTGAACTCTAAAGCATCATGTGTTTTGCAGTGGCTGTACCTGAGTTTGGTCTTGCGCTCCTCGTGGAAGCGCTGCACGAAGCGGTTGGCCTGACTCTGCAGCGCCCCCCTCAGGCTCATGCTGCGCCGGCCGCACACCTCTTCAGTGTCCTTGACGAACGACTCCACCGCCTGACTCAAACACACGAACTCCGCCGAGCTCAAGCGCTCCAGAGAGCCGTCCTGCAGGACCAGACCGACTGGTCAGTGAATTCAGTGATTTGAAAGCAGTGAGCCGCTAAGGCGGTCAAACCGGTCCAGGTGTGTCCAGAGCTGAAGCGTGTCATGCGTGTTTACCTTGCCTCGGGTCATGAGCACTTTGACGCAGCGATCGTGACTGACGTCTGACGCCGTGTACAGCAGCTCCTGAACGTTATTTGCCACTCGACCCAACTCCAGATCAGACGGCATGACGTCCTCACCGCTGCACGAGAGAAGACACACATTGATGCTCTCACTGCTGCTCAAACACAGGTCTCATTCATCACATTTAAACTGGATCTTAAATAGACCATATAGAGGACAAAAACAGGTCCAATCATATGCCTAACCGTTAAATCGTTTTTTATGCATGAAATAAAATGCACTCTTTGTTTAGAGAGGGCCCATTGTTGTTATTTTTTTTAGCATTGTGACATTATTTCTTTATAATTAACCATATTTATCCCCATTAATGAAAAAAAGGTGATTTTCTATGTACATTTCATTACTGTATTACATTAAGAGAGAAAATTATACTGTGCAGAAATTTCTATGAAAACTATTCTCAAAAAATACAAAATAATTTTGAAAGTCCTAAAATAGGCTTGAATTTCTGCATGCAAAATATTTTGGAGAAACTATCAAAAATACAATAAAATGTGTAATATTGTGAAATTTTACAATTTTAAATTACGGTTTTCCATGTGAATATATGTTAAAGCTACACTGTGTAACTTTTTTAGTTTATTCTTAGCTAAAAACACTTAGTTCTTTCAAAAATATGTGCTCATTAATGTATATTTACTTCTTTCAAGTAATAAAGTATTCTTGTAAGTGTATAATATGCCATTGTAAATACATACGGGTGAGGGGTTCGAATGCGCGTCGCCATGTTGCCCCTCCATCTTGAAAGTACAGTAGCCAAAGAGGGACATACCCGTAAATTCAAGCTTCGCCTTTGGTGTTTTAACACTCGATGGCACCGTGTCGAATGTGAAGAGGGGGATTGCTTGAGACTGATATAGCCTACAATGTAAACTTTGCCTTACGCTCGTGATGTCGTACAATATACAGAATAACGATAGCACCGATAAGTTACTTTACTAAGATTAGCTTGCATTCGTCTGGGAACCTGATCGCTGATGTTAACAATGAAATGGTAAAAAATAACGAAAAGGTAAAACTATTATTCATTTGACATAGATGTCATAACCTACAGGTTAACTGAAAAATTAAATAACTGCAAATTATAATAGTTTTCTAAAGTAACCTCATCACTTGATCGAACTGGAAGCCATATTAATCTTGGACTAAATCAGCCTAAATCAGCCTAATCTTCTGTAACATTATAAATGTCTTTAAATGCCAGTTTTGATCAATTTAAAGGCCCTGTTTACATCTGGTTTACTCAGATCACAAGTAGACGAGGGAGACACATTCCCGTTCACACCTGGTGTTTAATGCGTCTCTTTTGCCCACTTTCAAACCCTTCTGTCCTGATCAAGAGGAGGGTCTATGGGTGGGTAAATGTATGGGCTTTTTCAGATATCTAATGGGCAAAATAAGCTCACGCAATTGACATATGAACGCACCCGATGGAAAAACACGCGGAGAGCAGCAGCTTTAGTTTCTGCTCTCAGACCAGCCGAATGTGTGTTAGAAATCAGGAATGGTGAGAGAACATTACGCTTGGGGCGTTTTTCATCATCGTGAAGCCAAAGCGTTGATCGCCCCCAGGTGGCTGGTCCCAGTATGACTCAAACTCATAATCGACAAGACTAATTTTGTGTGAATATTCGCACGCTGTGAGACGCGTGGGTACGCTTAAGCTAGTGTTCCTGCGCCTTAGACACTTTCTCGTCTATGTGCGCTTGAATATTTAAATAGGCAAAGCTTACAAATGCGCAAATTATCAACTGATGCAGCACTGGCCCGAGTGTCTTTCACACTAGCCCGGGCCATCGGGCAGTCCTTATTGTTGAGCCCTGTTATTTGATGCAATACATGTTATTGGGTGTGACGTCATGATTGACAGCTTCTCTGAGCAATTTAGCCCTGAGGCCTTTTTCTGGAACTTCAGGAGAAGATTTGAGCTTTTTCCTTAAATCTCTACATTTCCATAACTGTTTATTAAGTTGATTGATTAGGCGGGACCTTGATATCACGTGGTAGGTGTAAACAGGGCTAATGTGTCCATGTTAATTATGCTAGCTTTAAACAGCGTGTTGTGTAACTCACATCGCAGCAGCGCCCCCGATGGGCAGGGAGGAGGTAGTGTTGGAGTTGTGTTCCCTGCTGGAGGAAGATTCGGTCGTGGCGGAGGCCGAGTCGCTCCCACAGGCCTCTGCGCGCGTCTGCGCTCTCGACTGCGCTGTGACGCTGCTGCGCTGCTCTGCTTCGTTTAGCGCATCGCTGATGAAAAGCCCCTCGTGAGTGAGATACGCAAGCTCCGCCTCCCCGGGATGAAGGGCGGGGCCTCCTGACTCCTCCTCCTCCTCCTCGTTGGAATGATTAGTTGCAGTGGTAACGTCTGCTAGCCGACTCCTCTGGCTGCTGTCCAGCACTTCCAGCACGACGTTGCGAATGACGCTGAGCGTAGCCTGAAACAAAGACGTGTGAGTCTGCACTGCAGAGGACGGCTGCGTTACTGAGGAACAGGGAGGTTAAAGTTCAAGTGCCTCTACATGTGTATCTCAATGGTAATGCTGCTTTTTTAAAATGTATCCTATATTAGTGTTGTTTTAAACTAAAACTATTGGTTAACATTAACTAATCGCCTGCCAGGCCTGGTGACGGCAGCCCAAAAGAGGAGTGGAACTAGTACATTTTGTTGAAATTAAGAATTATAATGTTTTCTTTGCGATATCAGGTTGAGAAGTTCGTATTGTGTGTTTTGTCAGGGTTTTCACAGCAGTTGTTGAGTTGATTTACCTTGATCCTCTTGAGGAACAGGAGGAAGTGTTCAAATATATCCAGCAGCAGATCAAACCACTGATGAAACGTCATCAAGCGCATCTGCTCATGAAATCTGCCCCACACACACACACACACACACACACACACACACACACACACACACACACACACACACACACACACAGTCAGCGGTGACCCACAGTGCTGTGATGTTCATACTGAGCGGGTGTGAACTCACTTGACGGTGTCTGCATCAATCTCATTGATCTGCGACACAGACTTCCCAACACACTGTGGAAAAAAAGAAATCATACAGAGAAACAATCGCTTTTGTTTAAAAGGGCCCTATTTTGTTATTTTAAAATGTTCCTAATTTTGTTTTGGAGTCTCCTACATGCATCCAAGATCAAAAAAGACTCATAAGATGCATTTCAGTATCAGTCAAGGATTCTCTCATTAAATCCCTCCTTTCCTAAAGAGTCTACTCTGCTCTGATTGGTCAGACGGCCCAGTCTGTTGTGATCCCGTTTAGTGTTCCTGTCCATGTGGCTCACCTGCCGTACGATGTTCTTAGCAGCGTGGATCATCTCGTCACTGTAGACGTCCAGGAAATCCAGCTTCCTCTGTCTCAACAGACCAAAGACCAGAGACTGCAAACGGTCCTGTAATAAACACACAAACTCAAGATGTGTAACCACATCACGGCTAATTAAAGCATCCCCCACGATACATGAGCTCATGCTGCGATTTCCTTGATTTGATTTCCAATTAAAATAAAGCAGATCATCTCTGTGCTTTTGTACTTTCATTATTGGCATTAGAAGCAATGAGCGGTTCGGTTGGTTCGCCGGCGTGGGATTTAGAGCATGACCAACCTTTCCTGACGCTGCAGGCTGCTTTGAAACCTGTGTGAGAAAAGCCCACAGTGTAAACCTCAAACCAGCACTGACCCACATCCAACACAATCATGAGCTGACTGACGGAGCACAGTCACGTGACCTGGCGGCATTTGCTTCACACCTGGGAACTGGAAACCACTGTCGAGGTCGGCTTGTGGGAACATGTGACGGTGCCACAACAATGACATTTACAGTTTCACAGTTTCAGTTACACAATCTGGAAACTATTCTGCTCTAATCACAGCATGCCTGGGGTTTTCACATGACAACATATTGGGTATTTTAAGTGATGGATATATTTTAAAATCAGCAAGGATGCATTAAATGAATCAAAAGTGACAGTGAAGACATTTACTTTTTTACTGTATTTTTGCAGTGTTCATTTTGACAGCAAATTTTGATTTAGTTTTAGTCATATTTTAGTCACCCGAATTGTTTTTAGTTTTAGTCTAGTTTTAGGTGACTGAATTTAATGAGTTTAGTTAAATTGTAATGCATTAATTGAGCATTTAAGTGTTACATAACCGACTGTTACTTGAACTGACATTGTGACATTATTGTGTTTTTGACATTAAAAATACACGAGAGCTCAATTCACTTTTTTTGTTTTAAAAAAAACTTTGTATTTCTGTTTTAGTCAGGTTAAGCTAAAGCTTCAAGTTTGTTTATTGAAGTAATGGAGATTTTTAATGGTTTTATGTAACTATTATAACCCTGATACTGATTATGTGTCAAATACTGGTCTTTCCTCCTGACTGTGAATTAAATGGGAATGAAATTAAATACAGTTTATAATGTAACCAAAAACGAATATATAATGCGTGACTTTTAATTATAAACAAGAATACAACGGGACTCTTATTTTGAAACGCATTATTATTGCAGTTGCAGCTGCTCTTCAAGATCAGATGAGGGAGATAAAATAAAATATGCATTATTACAACCGTCTAAAGCATATTACTATATAAACATCGTAAAGTAAAGATTGTCCTTATTCATCAGCATTAATTCATAAACATTGCCTGTTATAGATGTGTGTTATTGACTGATTGAGCCGCTCTGAAGCGCTGGATTAGAGATGCGTGAGTCTGGAGAAGCTCAACAGCTCCGTGTTTTCCCGCCTCGTTTTTATTTTCGTCTCGTTTTTATTCGCTGACGAAAATGACAGTTTTTGTCATCCAACACTAGTTTTTATTTAGTTATCGTCTCGTTTTCGTCAATGAAAAAAGGTTGTTGATGAAAATTATTCGTCAACGAAATTAATGCAACCTGTTTATTTAAATACTTTATTAAAGTGTAGCTTCAATAATGCTTTTTTTAACTCAAGAGGAAGTGTGTGAGGTAAGGTGTGTTGTATAGTACAATGAAAAGCAAGATTTGAAGAGGTCTGACCTTCTCCATGACCTGACTGTCCTCCTCAAAGGGTCGACTGAGGTCGCTTTGAGCGTAAGTGGAGAAATCAGCCACCATCATCTTATCGATCAACCTCTCCATCTCACAGAGCTGAGAACCCAAATGTCTGCGAAAGAGACACACACATAACAAAGGCGTCTAAGCATCCTGTTTCTCGTCAGTGTGCTTCCTGGTAAACGTGTGTGTGTGTTTGCGCACCTGAAGCTGTGAATTCCCTGCAGTTCCTGCTGCAGAACTTCCTTGGTGGTGGCGATGAGCTCCAGCGCCCCCACGAACTCTGAGGTGGAGAGGAGCAGCTGCACCGTGGGCTGCGTCTGGTGCACGGCGGCCATCAGCTTGAGCTTGTTGTGCAGCTTGACGCAGTTGTTGCGGGTCAGAGCGTCCCGCAGTGCTAGCAGCGGCCCGCGGCACATGACTCGGTCGATGGCAGCCGTGCGGGCGCGCAGCTTGGCTACGGAGTCGGCCGTCTCTCGGAGCCGGTCCTGGAGCTCGTGCTGAGACGACATGGCGTGGAAAAAGGCCTCGGAGCGAAGGGAGATCTGCCGAGCGATGCTCACCTCCACCACGTCCAGATAGTGACTCAACTACAGACAGGCAGAAGAGACCATCATCATGGGATGTTCTGCATTTGTATATTTGTTTCATTTGCTTTATTGTCCATCCTGTTTATTTAATTATTTGAATGTTTACTTGTCTTAAAGGTTTAGGCATGCTTGGAAAAAATATAAAATATATTTACTTAATTCGGAAATACCCAATTTGTTAATATTTATTTTATAAAAATATTAAGTGATATTTTAATTTAAAATTATTGTAAATGAGCATTTTGAGCGTATGTGTTTTAAATTATTAAATGTTCCTGGTATTGGCAACAAGCAAATATTAAATTAAATATAAAAAACCCCAAATTAAAATAAAAAAGCAAAAACATTTTGGTCACTTGAAATAAAACAAACAAAAGGTAACAGCAAAATGGTCGCCAAAGCATCGTTTCTCACTTTCTTTTAGTTTAAATTGACGTACTAAAGTAATAAATTATTTAAAAAAATAATAAATAACTCTATGGACATATTTAAATAATAATAATAATAATAATAGACTGTTTACTTGTCTTAAAGGTTTAGGCATGCTTGGAAAAAATATAAAATATATTTTCTTAATTAAGAAATACCCAATTTGTTAATATTTATATAAAAAAATATTGATATTAAGTGATATTTTCATTTAAAATTATTGTAAATGAGCATTTTATCTTTAGATGTTTTAAATTATTGTTGTTCCTGGTATTGGTAACAAGCCAATATTAAATTACATTTAAAAATAAAAACCTAAATTAAAATCTTTAAAAAAACACAAAAAAAACATTTTTGTAATTAAAACAAAAGGTAACAGCAAAATAGTTTCTCTCTTTCTTTTACTTTAAATTGACGTACTAAAGTAACTAAAACTAAAATAAAAATCATAATAAATAACTCTATAGACATATTTTAAAAAATAATAATGAAAAAAAGAATGAAAATTATAAAAAAGAAAAATTTATTAATTGTTCAAGTTATTAAATTATTAGTCTGTTTACATTTCTTAAATGTTTAGACTTATTTGAAAAACTAGAAAACAAATTAATTTTATTGAGATTTTACATTTAAAATTAATGTAAATAAGCATTTTGGCTTTAGATGTGGTAAAAACAAATGGTATGGAGAAATGTATTTATATTTATTGGTGGCAGGGTTATCATAATTCACTATATAATATAATGAACAATATTATTATGATTAACTAAAACCATTAAAACTTGAAAATAACTGGTAACTGAAATATTTTTTATTCCAGATAGCTGCCAAAGCATAATCTCTTTTTTTTACTTGGAAGTACTAAAATAACTAAAAGTGAAATAAAAATGTATTTTAAAAAAACTATATAGACAACAAAATCGCTCAAATTAAAATGGGAAACAGGAGAGGCTGTGACAGTATCTCAAAGATAATGAAATGATGCTGACTGGCACCTTCTCCTGCAGTAACCGTGACGACGCAACATCTCGGCTGTTCCTGCCCCCGGCGACGCTGAAGTGAGACCACGGCAACACGGCATTAAAGGTGGCCGGATCGTTCAGCACAAACTCCGGCTTCATGAAGATCTGAGGCGGAGAGAGGGGAGAGATAATGAACAGACAAGGAAGCGTTTGCCCGTTTTAAACTGCGGCCTCGGATTGAGAAGATGAACAACAACATTTGTAATGATTTCCGATTATTGTCAGTGTGCTGCTTCATTTTTGTGTGGAAACAGTGATTAATTTTTTTCAGGATTACTAAATAGTTGTTGTAGGTAAATCCTCGGTCCTCACCTTGGGCACCTGATCCAGTTCAGCTCTGGCTTTATCTGCAAGACAAATGAGCCACAAACACACATTAGAAAACACTTTCAGCGCTGCATGAAAAGACTCAAGTTCCTCAAGCCTACACACTCTATTCCCAAAGAACTTTAATGCCATCCCATTCTTAATCCGTAGGGTTTAATATGGAGTTGGCCCACCCTTTGCAGCTATAACAGCTTCAACTCTTCTGGGAAGGCTTTCCTCAAGGTTTAGGAGTGTGTTTATGGGAAAAAGTGCATGCACTGATGTTGGACGAGAAGGCCTGGCTCGCAGTCTCCGCTCTAATTCATCCAAAAGGTGTTCTATCGGGATGAGGTCAGGCCAGTCAAGTTCCTCCACACCAAACTCGCTCATCCATGACTTTATGGACCGACTCTATGCACTGGTGGAACAGGAAGGGGCCGTCCCCAAACTGTTTCCACAAAGTTAGGAGCATGAAATTGTCCAAAATGTCTTGGTATGCTGAAGCATTTAGAGTTCCTTTCACTGGAACTAAAGGGCCGGGCCCAACCCCAGTAAAAAACCACATCCCATAATCCCCCCTCCACCAAACTTTACACTTGGCACAATACTCCTGGCAACCGCCAAACCAAGACCAGTCCATCGGATTGCCAGACAGAGAAGCGTGATTGATTACTCCAATTGATTTACACCTGTGGCTATGGAAGTGTAAATCCCAATACTTTTGGCATATAGTGTGTGTGTGTGTGTGTGTGTGTGTGTGTGGACTGGTTATCCCTACGGTATGGGGACAAAATGTCCCCACAAAGATGGCAATATCCAAAATCCTTGTCCTTGTGGGGACATTTTTTTGGTCCCCATGAGGAAAACATCTTATAAATCACACTAAGTGATGTTTTTTGAAAATGTAAAAATGCAGCATGTCTCCTGTGATGGGTAGGTTTAGGGGCAGGGGCAGTGTGTGTGTGTGTGTGTGTGTGTGTGTGTGTGGTTTAGGGGCAGTGTGTGTGTGTGTGTGTGTGTGTGTGTGAGATGGGTAGGTTTAGGGGCAGTGTGTGTGTGTGTGTGTGTGTGTGTGTGTGGTTTAGGGGCAGTGTGTGTGTGTGTGTGTGTGTGTGTGTGATGGGTAGGTTTAGGGGCAGTGTGTGTGTGTGTGTGTGTGTGATGGGTAGGTTTAGGGGCAGTGTGTGTGTGTGTGTGTGTGATGGGTAGGTTTAGGGGCAGGGGCAGTGTGTGTGTGTGTGATGGGTAGGTTTAGGCAGGGGCAGTGTGTGTGTGTGTGTGTGTGTGTGTGTGTGTGTGTGTGTGTGTGTGTGTGTGTGTGTGTGTGTGATGGGTAGGTTTAGGGGCAGGGGCAGTGTGTGTGTGTGTGTGTGTGTGTGTGTGTGTGATGGGTAGGTTTAGGGGCAGTGTGTGTGTGTGTGTGTGTGATGGGTAGGTTTAGGGGCAGGGGCAGTGTGTGTGTGTGTGATGGGTAGGTTTAGGGGCAGTGTGTGTGTGTGTGTGTGATGGGTAGGTTTAGGGGCAGTGTGTGTGTGTGTGTGTGTGTGTGTGTGTGTGTGTGTGTGTGTGTGTGTGTGATGGGTAACACAAACAAACAGTGAGAGACCTGCGTGACAAACATTTCCAAAGCAGATCTGCTCTTTCCGATCACGGCACACAGAGCAGAACCGGCTGACAACTAAAAAAAGAAGAAGATATTCCGGCCGGTGGAAAACGAGAGTCATGTCAGCTTGGGAAAACCACAGAGACAAACAAGCTGCCATCGTCTGGAGCCGAGCCGGTGAGAAATAAACACGAGGAACCCAGAAGAAAAGAAATGTTTGTCTGCTTTAAGAGCTGACAGGAAACAGAGCAAGAGTCTATTAATACACCGTGGGATTAACGGCGACACACACCGGGAGACGCCTGGAGCGCTGGAGAGGTGAAGCCTAACAGTCCTTAGCACAGCTGGCTTTAAAACAATCATTCAGTCATCATGTGTTGGTGCATTGATATAATTTATATACTATTGTGTAGTATTTATTAATATTACTAATGAGCTTTTATTTGAATATTTTAAAGTAATTTTCATGATGTGCTTTTGTCATGTATTAAATCTATTTAGCTTTAATTGATTTCTAATCAATTTTAGTTTTATTTCAGTTTTGGTTTTAGTAATTTCATCACTTATTTATTTAGTTAACAAGGAAACAAGTATATTTGTGCATGCTATATGTTAATTGTGCTTAATGGCAGTATTATTTTGGTATTATTATATTATACACTCACCTAAAGGATTATTAGGAAAACCTGTTAAATTTCTCATTAATGCAGTTATCTAATCAACCAATCACATGGCAGTTGCTTCAATGCATTTAGGGGTGTGGTCCTGGTCAAGACAATCTCCTGAACACCAAACTCAGTACGTTTACATGGACAACAATACTCCGATATTAATCTGATTAAGACCATACTCTGATTAAGAAACTACCATGTAAACAGCGATTTCAAATTACCTTAATCCGATTAAAGCCATACTCGAATTAAACAAAAATCGAATTAAGACATGTGGAGTATGCCTATTTTAGTCGCATTATCGAAGTGCATTGTAGACATGTACACACCTTAATCTAACTATTAACGTCGTTTGGATTTTTCGCCGCATTTTGCGACAGGACACATACACTCAGTGGTCAACCGTTTGACGGCAAACAAGAGAAGCATGGCTTCAAGCAAGAATGACATGCTGCCGACTGAAAGCACAGAGGAGGCCTGTTGCTGGAGAATTTGTATCCGCCGTCGTCTATTTGCACGTATAGCATGGACAATTAACTGCACTTGAAACTCTCGTAAAATTAAAAATGAAACACCCAAAACTGTATGTGGTACCATAACAAAGTGAAATTCTTGAGGGAACGTCGGACGGCGTGGCATGGAGACGTAATGACGTGTGTTCTTAATCGATTTATGTTCTATAACATGTAAAATGGGAACATGAACGGATTACTCTAAAAGCAACTCATGTAAACACCTTAATCAGATTATTGTCTTATTCAGAATAAGGTCAATAATTAGATTACTGCTGTCCATGTAAACGTAGTCATTGAATGTCAGAATGGGAAAGAAAGGGGATTTAAGCAATTTTGAGCGTGGCATGGTTTTTGGTGCCAGACGGGCCGGTCTGAGTATTTCACAATCTGCTCAGTTACTGGGATTTTCACGCACAACCATTTCTAGGGTTTACAAAGAATGGTGTGAAAAGGGAAAAACATCCAGTATGCGGCAGTCCTGTGGGAGAAAATGCCTTGCTGATGCTAGAGGTCAGAGGAGAATGGGCCGACTGATTCAAGCTGATAGAAGAGCCACTTTGACTGAAATAACCACTCGTTACAACCGAGGTATGCAGCAAAGCATTTGTGAAGCCACAACACGCACAACCTTGAGGCGGATGGGCTACAACAGCAGAAGACCCCACCGGGCACCACTCATCTCCACTACAAATAGGAAAAAGAGGCTACAATTTGCACAAGCTCACCAAAATTGGACATTTGAAGACTGGAAAAATGTTGCCTGGTCTGATGAGTCTCGATTTCTGCTGAGACATTCAGATGGTGGAGTCAGAATTTGGCGTAAACAGAATGAGAACATGGATCCATCATGCCTTGTTCCCACTGTGCAGGCTGGTGGTGGTGGTGTAATGGTGTGGGGGATGTTTTCTTGGCACACTTTAGGCACCTTAGTGCCAATTAGGGATTGTTTAAATGCCACGGCCTACCTGAGCATTGTTTCTGACCATGTCCATCCCTTTATGACCACCATGTACCCATCCTCTGATGGCTAATTCCAGCAGGATAATGCACCATGTCACAAAGCTCGATCATTTCAAATTGGTTTCTTGAACATGACCAATGAGTTCACTGTACTAAAATGGCCCCCACAGTCACCAGATCTCAACCCAATAGAGCATCTTTGGGATGTGGTGGAACGGGAGCTTCGTGCCCTGGATGTGCATCCCACAAATCTCCATCAACTGCAAGATGCTATCCAATCAATATGGGCCAACATTTCTAAAGAATGCTTTCAGCACCTTGTTGAATCAATGCCACGTAGAATTAAGGCCGTTCTGAAGGCGAAAGGGGGTCAAACACAGTATTAGTGTGTGTTCCTAATAATCCTTTAGGTGAGTGTATGTTATACATTAATATTTTCAGCTAACTTATTTTATGTCTGTTTTTTATTTAATATATTTCTTTTGTTCTATTTCAGCTTTATTTCATATTCCAACAACCAAACCAGACAGATGATGAGGCAGAACCACAGTCATGATTCTCTCTCTCTCTCTCCTCTGAATAATTGAGATGGTGTGTCACCTGAGCCGTCTCCTGCAGGTAGGAGCTGAAGTGTTCTCGGGTGATGTTGGGCAGGTAGAACGAGGGCATGACGTCGGTCTCGGTGAAGTCCAGGCCCCACGTCTTAGTGAAGAAGTCTGACTCTCTCTTAGCCAGCCTGGGGTCGTTCAGGGCCGCGGGGAGGTTCACTTTAGAGTTATACACAGTCCAGCGATGCTGGTCGGCCACTACGGACGGGCCGTCACAGAGGCCACGCCCATCACCTGTACAGAGGAGGACTGTAGGGGTCAGGAAGGACGATTTCACTCTTCACTTACACTCTTAAAAATGAAGAACATCCACGGAATCTTTCCATTCCACAAAATGTTCTGTTTTTAGAACTGAAAACCTTTATGACATCACTGCAAAACACCCATTTGGAACCTTCATTTCTACTTCAGAATTTTACATTTAATACATTGTTACTCGCCATTTCATTGTGAAACTAACTAACAATTTCTGAGTGAAAACTGTTTCTACACCAATTCTTTTCTCAGTAGAGACGGGAGAAATAAGAATAACTGACGACGGGCCATTGAATGATTAGGAAAATAATGCATGGGTGTCTGAGCATTATTTTTAAATAATTTAACAGCCAATTATTCTGCTTATACTACGGTTACCACACCCCAAAACATTGAAACTGTAATGGAGGCAGTGTGTCAACAACTACATACGACCCAGATTTCATTAAACAAGCACGTAGCCCAGATCAAACCCGTTACGGAGATCTCACCGGTGGGCTCCTTAGGGCAGACGTCCGGGAGGGAGCGTGGGGCTCGATAGTGTCTGGGGGCCATTGGAGGGTCCCGGGGCTTCCGGAAGAGCCCATCACTGGTGCCGCCGCCTCTTCCTCCTCCTCCGCTGGACTGAGGTATCGGATTGGAGGACATCACTCCGGATCCCTCACTTATGAGGCTGTCTGAAAGAAGAGTGAGAACCACAACATCCTGTCAGCACAGGAAATACCCGTCGTTTAGGGGAAATTGATGTCTGATTAACACAACCCTGATTCATTGTATTTAAATGTTCTGCCATATCCGTTTATTACACTGCAAATAAAGATTCAACATTCAACAATATAATATAACACACAACATCATAAATAGAAACACTATAAAATTTAACTTTTGTTAAACAATTGTATACTCTATAACTCTATTCAAGATTCAAAATGTAATGGTGATAAAATCCCCACACTAGGTGAGTCAGAGTGAAAACACACACACGCACACTCTCTCTCTCACACACACACACCCTCTCTCAGACACACACACACACACTCTCTCACACACACATGGACACGCACACTCTCTCACACACACACACGCACATGGACATGCACTCATACACTATCTCTCTCACACACATACACACGCACACACTCTCTCACACACACACACACACACACACACACGGACACGCACTCGTACACTCTCTCACACACACACACACATGGACACGCTCTCTCTCACACACACACAACACACACGCACATGTACACTCTCTGACACACACACACACACACACACACTCTCTCACACACACACACGCATACTCTCTCGCACACACACGCACACTCTCGCACTCACACACACACACACACACACACACACACACGCACATGGACATGCACTTGTACATTCTCTCTCACACACACACACGGACACGCTCTCTCACACACACACACAACACACATGTACACTCTCTCACACACAACACACACACATGGACACGCGCACACTCTCTCACACACACAACACACACACATGGACAAGCACTCGTACACTCTCTCACACACACACACACACGCACATGGACACGCTCTCTCTCACACACACACAATGACACAAACATACACACACACACGCTCTCTCTCTCACACACACACACACAATGCACTCGCACACCCTCTCTCACACACACACACACACACACACACTGTCTCTCACACTCACACACACACACACACACACACACACAGTCTCTCACACACACACTGTCTCTCTCTCTCTCTCACACACACACACACACACACTGTCTCTCTCACACACACACACACACACACACAGTCTCTCTCACACACACACAGTCTCTCTCACACACACACACACACAAACACTGTCTCTCTCTCTCACACACACACACAAACACTCTCTCTCTCTCTCTCTCTCTCTCGCACTCACACACACACACACACACACACACGGTCCTACAGCTGTGTGTGCAGCCATCTGAATCATTTGTACTCATAGCAGTGTGTTTGGTCAGATGTTCGGACCGCATCTCACACACACAGAGAGAGAGGAAACGGCAGGCTGAGTCTGGACTCGGATCCAGGACTAGTGAAGCAGATCTGCTGCAGAAGAGCTGAACTCGAGCGCCTGTGACACGCGCCAGCTTTCTAGTCATTCAGAAAGAGAAACGAAAGCGCTGAGGTTTCACTCCAACGTGCTGCGGTCAGACTTCAGCTGCTGTCGAGTCAGAGCGCAAGAAGAACTGTCAAAATCAGCGGCCCAACACACTCCACCGCTGCAGACTCAAACACACACACACGCCGAAAACCCTCACGTTATAAAAACCATAGAGTGATAAGAAAAATAAAGAGTAATGCATACCATGGAAGTATTTCTCTGACAGTTTAATTGTATAAACAATAGAAAACTATGCGACATGTAAAGAAAATGATAACCAAGCATCAATTTCTCCAAATTCTCATTAGTTTTGAATGTCACGTATTTCAAAGCCGCTTTACAGAAAACACGTAAAATGCTCCTTTAATTCTTTTAAATAAACAATACGCAACTGCATACATTACTCTTTAACTGACCAAAGTGTGTAAAGGGAGAAGTTTGCATTAAAAACATACACTTTAACATTAAGTTTTGATGTTACATCCACTATTATACAATATTTAATGCAATTACATCAGAAGTAACTCATTAAATTACAGTTAAAGCGATCCCTTACATTACTTTTTCAAGGGAAAAGTCATTAAAATACTTAGTAAGGCGTCATACCCAACACTGCATACTTATATTTTATAATAGACCAGATATGTGCACATGATTAAACGGCCTTGCACTGAATTTGCCCAAACACGCCCATATTAAATAATGATATGCTGAATAATTGATGTTTTTAAGACAGGACACGTGACACATGAGTTCAGGATCAGTCAGATGAGTTGATCAACTCAAACCAGACACAGATCAATCATTATCTCACAATAAAGACACGTGTAAACAGCCTATATTTAAATACCTACACTTTTATTATATTATTATTATTATGATTGTGAGCAATTATAGATGTGTATTGACCCAGAAACGCATGAATGACAGCTCAACCCCATTCATAATCTTCGTTTAATCGCTTTAGCGTCAAGTGGAGACACGACCTGCTATAATGTATGAATATTAAATGTTAATTATAATCAAAATAATTGATTATCATTAATAAAACCTGATGAAATTACCTGTGAGGAGCCAAAACGAATCACCCCAGCGCTGCGAACGCTTTAACTGACACACACACGCGATTAAACGCACATATATGCGTGATTTCTGCAGGTTTGACTGTAAATCCGGTAGTTGTGTGTGTTGAGTTTGTTATTGTGTGTTACACGTACCGAGCCGCTGCTAGCCGGAGCGCTAATCATAACAAACCGCCGCTCCTCCGCTATTAAAGCGCCGCGCGCGCGCTCATAAACACCGCGGCGTGTGTCTACGGTGCAGAATACCTGTTATATGAAATAAAGCAGCTTCTGGCGGTCATAATATCGACAGATCCCGCTCACATCCTCACAGACGGGCTCATTTCAACGGTCCGCCGGTCACCGGCCCATAGTGCACTGCGCGCTCAACGCAGACACTTCCGGTTTACAAGTTGCCAACGCGTACAAGACGAATCTCGCTCCGTCATATAATCATAAGCTCTGTGTAAACGAACGAGTTTATCCCCAAACTTTTGCTAAAATGTGTGATTTTGGAGATAAAGGCTCTTCATTGTACGTTTATAGTATTACAAAATATATATTTGAATTTATTAAAGAAATAAGTTGCATGTTTAACTCGAATATACGAAATAATCCACTAGTTAAACATGCATTGTATACCTTATTTATTGTCTTTTTGCTTATATATGATTAAATATATATATTTTTTTTATTTCTTTGTAGTATAAAAGGAGTTTATCCCAAAACTTAAGAACATGTGTGATTTTGGAAATAAAGCCATTTCATATTAGGTTTATAGTTATTTATTACTATTCCTTGAACTACTTTACATTCATAAATATACATTTTTAAAGAAATTACCTTATTTTTCTGTTTTCAACAGGTATATTTGAATTATTTAAAGGACTAAGTTGTTTCTAAAACTCTTATATTGTATTATTGCTTGTAAATGCTGTTCTTTGGTAATAAAAGTAAATAGTTCTGATTTTTTTCATTAATTTCCTTGTTCTTTCCTTCATTTTTTATGATTTATTATGCCTTTCTGTTTGTTCATTCATTATTCAGCCTTCTTCTCTGTTTCTTTCTATATTTTATCTGTCGGACCATTTTCAAATGTTAAATAGAGGTGGAAAAGTGCTCAGTGTTTTATTGAAATATGAGCTATTCCCTTTATTCTTTAAGAATGATACAAAAACATTTCTGAGAAAATGCAACAACAACACCACAGTTTTAATATATATACACATTACAATAACATCATAACCTCATTTCAAACTCATTGTTGATGATGAAAATCATTGGCATTTTTTGAAGTGATAATCGATTGCGTTGTTAAACACAAATGAAAGGAAAGCAATCCAGAGCGACTCAGAAAACAGGTTTACACACCCACTGAAGTTATTCATACAGAATCATAACAGGTCTTCTTATAAGGAACATTAAAGTCAGCATGAAAAACATCTCCATTGTGATGTGTATCTGTGGAACAAACAAGAACAAATGTAGGACGGGGCTTGTTTTGTCTGGGGGGGATTGATTGGATGGTGGTGGTTTGCTATTGGTGGATCTCATGTGAGTGACAGGTTGCCCCGCCCTCATCAGAGAAGAGAAGAGGGAGGGGCAAACTCTCTTCTCTCAGATAATAATGATGTGCAAGGAAAAATAATTTATAATAAATATTGCAAAATTCCATAATTGTGATTTCATGCTGACTTTAAGATTCAAGAACAGTGACTTTTAACAGAAAACTACTGAATGTACGACGAAGGCTTCGCTCCGTCTGGTCAGACAGCTGGCAGTGCAGAGAACAGATGGCTTGTGGGAAAATCAGAGAGTTGAATATGTGTGTTGGCAGTTCGGCACGTATGAGTCTTAAAAACACACACACACACACTCGCTCAGTCCAGCGGCCCCTGAAAGATCAGTCTCACGAACTTTGTTTCGCGAGCGAGTGGCCTCATGCAGAACGGACAGGCGGGATAGAATCCGTGCGCTCCGTGCGGAAGCTGCAGTTTACTCCAGAACGCCGCCGTCCGCTCTGAACACACGTGTCCGCAGGGGTTAAAGGCGTGCGTCGGAGGTGCGCCGTCCAGATAGAAGCCCGACTCGCGGCCCAGCTTGAGCGGCACATACAAACCGCGTGTGCGGCACAGCGGGCACTCTCTCTCGCCCTCCTTCAGCGGCTCCTGCTCCGTCTCCTCTTTGGCCTCGGACTCGTCGTCCTCCTCCTCGGTCGAGCCCTCTTTCGTGACCCTGCGGCGGCCCCTCCAGGCGTGGTATCCGTGCACGTGTCCGCAATGCAGGTACGCCCAGGGCTGGTCGTCGTGGCCCGAGCCTATGAAGGAGCGATCTAAGCTGGGGAAGGCCAGCGTGCGGAGGCCCACGGGACACTGAGGCCGAGCCGCGTTCAGCTCCCGCCGCAGCACCTCCAGGTGTTTGAGGGTGGGTGTGCGGGACAGGCCTTCTGCCGAACGCCACAGGAGAGTCGCACCGCACAGATCGATTAACGTGCCGTCCGTCAACTCCTGGGACTCGTTTTCAACCTAGAGAGAGAAAGAAAGTAGTTTGAACCATCGCAAAACTATATACACATGCGTGTGTGTGTGTATTTATATATACATAATAATTATACACAGTACAAACTTTTATTTTGGATGCGATTAATCACAATTAATTTTTCCCCAGCACTAATATATATATATTGAGGTGTTTATTATCCATTGACAAGGATGGCATTTGTTAGGATGGACACTTTTGTAAATAATCGAACAAATAATACAATATCAAACGGTGAATAACCCTGCCTAATAGAATGGTTTCTTTCAGAGGAGTTAAGCGGAGGTCAATCTGCACCGCCTCTAACCGGCCACTAGATGACGCTCTTATTTATGCCTGAATCCACAGGCTCTTCAAACATGATGGCTCAGGTCTACAGTGAGTCAGTCAACATACAGCGAGTCCTGATGTCAGTCATGATGGAACAAATCCAAGCCACATCCACTATTTAGAGAGCACAACATATCCAGAGAAACCTCCCAGCGTCACCTCGGGTCTTCTGTCTCAGCCAGGCCACACAGAACACGACAGAGGAGATCACACAGGAGCCGCGTCACAACTACAAGTCACAGCCAGAAGTGTAGCAGACAGACAGACAGAGACAGACAGACAGACAGACAGACAGAGACAGACAGAGAGACAGACAGACAGACAGACAGACAGACAGAGACAGACAGGATAGACAGACAGAGACAGACAGACAGAGACAGACAGGATAGACAGAGACAGACAGACAGGATAGACAGACAGAGAGATGGAGACAGATAGACAGGATAGATAGACAGACAGATGGATAGATAGACAGAGATAGACAGACAGAATAGACAGTCAGACAGACAGATGGATAGACAGACAGATAAGACAGACAGACAGAAAGAGACAGATGGATAGACAGACAGATAAGACAGACAGACAGAGACAGAAAGACAGACAGATAGACAGGATAGAGACAGATAGAAAGACAGACAGACAGATATACAGGATAGACAGACAGATAGAAAGACAGACAGACAGACAGACAGACAGACAGATAGAAAGACAGACAGGCAGACATACAGATAGAAAGACAGACAGGCAGAGACAGATAGACTGGATAGACCGACGGACAGACAGACAGGATAGACAGACAGACGGACGGATGGACAGATAGGCGGTCAGACAGACAGGATAGACAGACAGACGGAAAGACAGACAGGATAGACGGACAGACAGACAGAAAGATAGAAAGACAGACAGGCAGAGACAGATAGACAGGATAGACAGACAGACAGACAGACAGGACAGACAGACAGACGGATGGATGGACAGATAGGCAGTCAGACAGACAGGATAGACCGACGGACAGACAGACAGACAGACAGGATAGACAGACAGACGGACGGATGGACAGATAGGCGGTCAGACAGACAGGATAGACAGACAGACGGAAAGACAGACAGGAAAGACAGACAGACGGACGGATGGACAGATAGGCGGTCAGACAGACAGGATATACAGATAGACTGACCGATAGCAATCTATTTGAAGCCTTCTTTTTATCATGTAGAATTATTTATAGGGATCCTCCAATCAGGATTTTTACAGACATTTAATTTTTGAAAATGGGAGAAATCCCCCTCTTGACTTTTCTTTTTTTAGACTTTTTTAAAAATATGTATAATTATGTCACCTAAATGTTTGATCATGCGGTGCATTTTTGTTTTTATAATGGACCAACTGTTGCACAATATCTCACACACAGCACACCAGAAAAGACGAGTAAACAGTCAGTAATAAAACAGTCACAAATAAACAACACACAAGCAGAAGCACACGGATATACAACAGAATAAAGATACAAAAAAAGTATGTATTTTTTTTATTTTTTTCAGGTAGCTCTAGCAGAAGGATTCAGGTAAGAAACACTAAAATAACACTGGAGGGTCTTTCCTGAATCATCCTTACGGTTGAGGTTAATGATAGATAGATTGATTTACTTTGATTTTTGTGTGAGATAATCACATAAGTTGAATAATGAGATTCAACTTCATATAAGACCTATAAAATTCTGCCGGACAGATATTGAGAAATACAGGATAGAGGAACTGAGGGATTTTCAGAACTGCAGTTGTTTACCAGCGACTGTCATTTCATAACTTCTCATTCTCACACACTGCGCACCCAGAAAAAAAGCTGCATGGCGAGGTTACGGACAGGACTTCTGACGCCATGGAGACCAGATTTAACAACACAACAAACATTCCAGTCGGACGGGAGTCATATAACGCACAACAGCACACAAACACAAACATACAGGACAGCACACGAGCTCTGAGCTCATTCAGCCTCTGTCCATACACAAATATACACATTATTATTCATGCTGCAAAACTGCACAACACTTCTGCTGTGTGTGTGTGTGTGTGTGTGTGTGTGTGTGTGTGTGTGTGTGTGTGTGTGTGTGTGTGTGTGTGAGATTCCAGATAAGGACGGTGGGAATTTTGTTGTCATGGTGATGTTACACAACAAGGAAATCTTACCCTAATGTTTATCTGAGCATCACCAAAATGTCGCTATGGTGAAGTTGACCTGGCTTCCTCTATGCCTGAGTGATTCTCGGCCCTCACTTCGGTTGTAAGTTTAACGAGAAAGTCTATTAAACAATGTGAACCTTTGTCCGGTTACACTAGAGAAACTTGTCCTGCGCTCTCACCAGTTTGCCGGGTTTCTGAGCTGAGCGCGTCTCTCGCAGCGTGAAGACGTTTCCACAGACCGAGATCTCTCTCCAGGCGCCCGCTTTGGACTCGCAGGTGAAGCCGTGTCGCGGCCGCATCACCAGCACGCCGTTCGTGGTCAGTCCGTCCATCTCGCTGTCAGCGCACCACCACTTCGCCGCTTTCTCCTGAGGACAAACAGGCTCGTTCGTTCACTCGTTCGTGAATTCATTCAGATTCACGGATTCACTTCATTCGCTGATTCATTCACTGATTCACTTCATTTCACTGATTCATTCATTCATTCACTCACTTCACTCACTGATTCATTCATTCACTTCATTCACTGATTCATTCATTCATTCATTCACTGATTCATTCATTCACTGATTCATTCATTCATTCACTGATTCATTCATTCACTCACAGATTCATTCATTGATTCATTAATTCGCTGATTTCATTTATTCATTGATTCATTCATTCACTTCATTCGCTGATTCATTAATTCACTAATTCATTCATTCACTCACTGATTCATTCATTGATTCATTCATTCGCTGATTTCATTTATTCATTGATTCATTCATTCACTGATTCATTCATTCACTCACTTCATTTGCTGATTTCATTTATTCATTGATTCATTCATTCACTGATTCATTCATTCACTTCATTCGCTGATTCATTAATTCACTGATTCAGTCATTCACTTCATTCATTCACTAATTCATTCATTCACTCACTGATTCATTCATTGATTCATTCGCTGATTTCATTTATTCATTGATTCATTCATTTACTGATTCATTCATTTGCTGATTTCATTGATTCATTGATTCATTCATTCACTGATTCATTCGTTCACTTCATTCACTGATTCATTTATTCGTTGATTTCATTCACTGATTCATTCACTCACTTCATTCACTGATTCATTCGTTCACTTCATTCACTGATTCATTTATTCGTTGATTTCATTCACTGATTCATTCACTCACTTTATTTACTGATTCACTTCATTCATTTGCACACTTCATTCACTGATTTGTTCATTTATTGACTGATTCATTCATTCACTGATTCATTCATTCACTGATTCATTCATTCACTGATTCAGTCGCTCACTTCATTCACTGATTCATTTATTCATTGATTTCATTCACTGATTCATTCACTCACTTCATTCACTGATTCATTTGTTCATTGATTTCATTCACTGATTCATTCACTCACTTCATTCACTGATTCATTTATTCATTGATTTCATTCACTGATTCAGTCGCTCACTTCATTCACTGATTCATTTATTCATTGATTTCATTCACTGATTCATTCACTCACTTCATTCACTGATTCATTTATTCATTGATTTCATTCACTCACTTCATTCACTGATTCATTCGCTCACTTCATTCACTGATTCATTTATTCGCTGATTTCATTCACTGATTCATTCACTCACTTAATTTACTGATTCACTTCATTCATTTGCACACTTCATTCACTGATTTGTTCATTTATTGACTGATTCATTCATTTACTTAATTCACTGACTCATTCCTTTGCTCATTCATTCATTCTTTCACTGATTCATTTATTTGTTCAATTAATTCACGGATTCATACATTCACTGATTCATTCACTCACTTAAGTCATTGATTCATTCATTCACTGATTAATTCATTAATTCACTGATTCATACATTCACTAATTCATTCCTTTGCTCACTTCATTCATTAATTCGCTCACATTATTCACTGATTCATTCATTCTCTCACTTCATTCACTGGTTAATTCATTCATTTCATTCATTTGCTCACTTAAGTCATTGATTCATTCATTCACTGATTCATTCATTCGCTCACTTCATTCACTGATTCATTCATTTATTCACTCATAGACTACTGTTCAAAAGTTTGGGGTCAAAAAATAAATAAATGCTTTCATTCATCAAGGATGCATTAAATTGATCAGATCAGAAGTGACAGTAAATACATTTATAATGATAAATTACAAAAGATTCTACTTCAAATAAATGCTGTCCTTTTGAACTTTCCATTAATTAAAGAATTTTGTATCCTCAAAAATATGAAGAGAAATATTAACATTGATAATAATCATAAATGTGTCTTGAGCAGTAAATCCTCATATTAGAGTGATTTCTGAGGGGTCATGTGACACTGAAGACTGGCGTAATGAGGATAATTCAGCTTTGAGCACAGGAATACATTACACTTTACATATATTCACCTCCATTTAAATTGTAATAATATTTCACAATTTTGACTGTATTTTTGGTCAAATAAATGCAGCCTCGGTGAGCAGAAGAGACTTCTTTAAAAACCTTTAAAAATCGCACGACCCAAACTTAAGAACGGCATTGACGATCATTCTCTTCATGAACTTGTTCCCTCACTCACTTGTTCATTTTCAGCCTCTCCAGGATCAGTGATAGGTGAACACATGAATGCATCGTGGAACGGATGGAGGGATGGATGGATGAGTGGGAAAGACTGTTAGAGAGGAGAGAGTTTGTGTGGGAGGAGTGTGTTTGACCCACCCCCAGGAAGATGCTTTTGGACGAATCGAAGCCGGCGGCGTAGATGCGCGCGGTGTAGGGCGGGGCTCGCTGACACACGATCCGACACGCGAATCGGGATATGGTGCTCTGGGATGACAGCGTGTCGCTGTTGCCGTGACAACCTGGCGCCATGTCCAACACCACAAAATCAATGGGGCTTTCAGTGGACCGGCCGATCTGCAAAAGAATGATGTTTTATAGGGTTTGTGAAATCGCTATCAACGACAGATATGATCAACTTTCAGCGCTTGAAGAATGTTTATATGTGGGTAGCTTGTTTCCACCACTGAATTAAAAAATAAAAAGGGTAATCTCGCTTTATCTCGTAATCCTGACTCCAAATCCACCCAGAACAACGCACCTGAAACATGTCAGTGGTGCTGTCGTGTGTGTACTCCACCACTACCGTCTGCGCCCGGGACAGCGTGTACGAGACACTGTGCTGGTCTTTGTGGCTGATGGCCTGCAGAAACACCACGGTCACATTCACGGGATTTACATCACTGATCAGCGTGCAGGAGTCACGGATGACAGTGAAACATGAGGAGGAAATAAATGTGTTCATGCTACATGAAGTAAATGCATCATGCTTTAGAGTCATTCTGGCCGTGAGGAGTGAGAAGGGCTCACATTTAACCCTCTGGGGTTCTTCATTTATGGGTCACACTCGGGACCTTCGGGTCAAAAATGACCCGGAGGGCGGGATTAAGATAAAAAAAGATTCGAGTAAAATCATTTAAATATATTTATTCTTTTTTGAGATAATTTAATGATTTATAATTAATATTTATGCAATAATTATGACCCATTTTTTCCCATTGAATATAATAAAAAATGTATGTATATATATATATTTATATATAATTAAAAAAAATATTTATTAAAGCAGCACTAGGTAACTTTTCAACCTTCATAATATATTTTCAAGACTCTTGTGATGATACATCGACTTACAATAGGTTGAATGACACGTCTGCCATAGCCTGACAGGGCTATATCGTTTTTAATAGTACTTTTAAACTTCGGGTTTCGGGTAGTAACCCGAGAACAAAAAGAACTACAAAATTCGACTGCTTTACGGCATATACGTCACTTCCACCATCACCCCCACTTCCTTAAAATCGGACGTGCGAGCCCAGCTATCCTTCGTTTGCCGAATGCTATGGTCATGGCCGAGGCAGCACAAAACAAAGAAGAAAGCAAAGGTTTTGTCGGAGGAATGCAAAAAGAGGAAACGAGAAAGTGATCGTATTAAAGGCAGGACGAGGATGAACATTGGGCCAGCGTTTGCTCGTTGGCGTGAGCTGAAGGAGGAGGAGCGGTGCCCGACCGATGCTGTCTTGGCTGTCATGCGCACAAAATCATATTTTAGGATACCTAACATGTCTGTGATATTTGTTTATTTGTCTTGCCTCAAGCTATAATGCAAATAGATTTTTTAAAATTTGCAGATTCATCTATGGTAGCTTGATATTATAATATTGACGATATATGGTTATTACCTACCACTCAAACATTGAATTGAAGTATCATAGATTCTGTAAAACGGTAACCAATAGACTAGGCTACTATAATGACGCTGGCTTGTAAACGTGAGCATCAAGATCATTTGGCGTTAAAAAAAAACACAAAAAAAACATGAAATTATATTCATATGACATGCTGAAACATATGCAAAAGTTACCTAGTGCTGCTTTAAAGCTGTATTTTATTTTAGAGTCAAGCCTAGGCCTTATGAAAGCAATTTTTTTAATGAGATTAGTGCCATCCGGTGGACACATTGAGCATTTATATCACGCAATAGCACATTTTTACCGCAATAGTTTTATATATTTAAAAAAAAAATCGTAGCTTCATCAGATTGGTCCGAAACTTGGTGACTTTATTGGTACTTGGTATATGAACACCCAAATAAATTGGGGACAGGATTTGAAAAGTCTAAGTGGTCGTAAAAAAAAAAATTAGTCACACTCGGGACCTCGGGTCAAAAATGACCCCCATAGGAAATAAATGGGAATTTTTTTTTTTTTGTGCGTACAATCTACAAATCAGCCAGGATGCAGAAAACAAGGACTCAACAGTGAAGGGGGGAATCTCTAAAACATCAAGACAAAAAAACTCACACACACATTCACACAAAAACACACGCACACACAAATGAATGCCATTCCAAAAGCTAATTGTGTTTTTGTGTGTGTGAGTTTTTTTGTCTGTTTTGCACTCTTGATGTTTTAGAGATTCCCCCCTTCACTGTTGAGTCCTTGTTTTCTGCATAATGGCTGATTTGTAGATTGTACGCACCAAACACCAAAAAAATATTTTTGCCAATTTCCCATTAATTTCCTATGGGGTCAAATTTGACCCAAAGACCCCGAGTGTGACTATTTTTTTTTAAGACCACTTAGACTTTTCATGTCCCCAATTTTTGTGTGTGTTCATATACCAAGTACCAATAAAGTCACCCAGTTTCGGACCATTCTGATGAAGCTACGATTTTAAACATTTTGTAAAAATTATAATACGGGTCAAAAATGACCGAAGAACCCCAAAGGGTAAAACACTCGGCTTGTGCAGAAGCCCTTAAAAATCCAGTGTGACACATATAAATGAGCAATAAAACTTTTAAAGACGTATAAAAATGATTATCGGGAGAACGGGCGTGTACCTTGGCGGTCTGTGGACTGCATGTGCTGTGGACGGTGCTGGGCTTGACTCCATTGGCTTTGGGTCTCTTGAACAGAGCAAAGCGACTTCTCCTCCTGCCCCGGTCTCCGTTCGGGAGAGAGCCGTTGTAGCTGTGCAGCCAAAAACAAAAACATTAGTGCACAATCTCGCATTAGTCAGATTTACTAAGCATGAATGCCAACCGTACCCGAGGATGATGAGCTCCCCGTATTTGACGGGTTTAGAAGAGCTCAGCAGCTCCTGCTCGGGCACCGACATCGCTCTGATCTTCTGCTCAAAGACTTCCTCTGAAATGTTTCAGCTTTTTTTGTCTTTGCTGATCTTGATCTTCCTTCCTCAGTGCTCCACCATCACAGCCTCAGCAGAACACATCTGCAAACACAGGTTATGTTAATCTGTGGCCCTAAACGAATGACTGAGCAACAGATGCCTGTGATTCACACACACACCCACACACACACGTTCTCCTTACACACGCCTTTTAAAGTAGCACAAAATCTAAAGCCTCGGATGTTAGCGATGCCAGTTGTATTCCCACCTGTAGGGAGGACTATAGTGCAACATTGAATATTATTGAAAGAGAATACAAACAAAGCCCAATAACACAACAAGTAAATAGTGAGGTCTTTAAATGCTAAAACAGGGGATCTTCCACAAATATCGGTGAGATGGTTTCACTTCCTCTCAGTGCGGGTTGGCATCAGTGTTGTTTTGCTCCGTCAGGGTCAAGCGGTCATGAAAAGTCAGTCGACGTTGACACGCGATTAAACCACAGACGTAAAAATAGCAGGCGACAGACATCTCTGTTTCCGGCACAAAAGCATCAACTCTCACAGCCACAAATGACAGTGCTAGTGCAAAACAAACCCTCTCACATACATCAAATCAAGTAACACATAAAAACAGGGGGTTGACAACTCAACTAACAAACACTAGTTTAACAAGCACATGTTTAAATCAACACACACACACACAAGCACAATTTAACAAACAAACACAACTGCCAAGTAACAAGCAAACAAAACATATATACAATATGTAGAGCAACACACACAAATCAACAAGCAATGCAACAGTCAAACCAAACCAAACATAAATAAATGTGCAACAAACACACACCTGCACAACAAAGTGCAGAGCAAAACATTTAACCACAAACAAACATAAATAAAATCATGCACATGCACAAATTAACCAGCAAAACAAACAATTCCTAATCAACAACCAAACACACACCAGCACAACTCATCAAACTGCAAAGCAACAAACGAAAACAGACCAACAAACAAACATAAATAAATAAATAAAAACGTAAATCTGCAAACATACACATGCACACATTAACCAAAAAACAAACACAATTACAAATCAACAAACAAAGACACAAACACCACCACAACTCAACGAAAAGACAGACAGACAAACAAGCAAACAAACATAAATTAATTAATAAATTCGTAAAGCAGCAAACATACACATGCACAAATTAACCGACAAACAAACCATTTCAAGTAAAACATCAAACACACACACTCAGCACAACTCAACAAACAAAAACAGACAAACAAACATAAATAAATAAATAAAGCATAAATCTGCAAACATACACATGCACACATTAAGAAACAAACAGACAAACAAACAAGCAAACAAACGTAAATAAATAAAACCGTAAATCAGCAAACATACACATGCACAAATTAACCGACAAACAAACAATTTCAAGTAAAAAACAAACACACACACTCAGCACAACAACAAACGAAAACAGACAAACAAACATAAATAAATAAATAAAGCCGTAAATCTGCAAACATACACATGCACACATTAACCGACAAACAAATCATTTCAAGTAAAAAACATCAAAGACAAACACCAGCACAACTCAACAAACGAAAACAGACAAACAAACAATGTAAAGCAGCAAACATACACGTGCACAAATTAACCGACAAACAAACAAGCAAACAAACCGACAAACAAACAATTCCAAGTAAAAACATCAAACACACACACCAGCACAACTCAACAATTACAAACCCACACACATAAATAGGCTTTAAAAACAACCAACAGCATAACTAAACAAACAGCAAAGCAGCCAACGAAACACAAAATGAACATAAATAAAAAAGTAGAGCAGCAAACACACACATGCACAAATCAACCGACAAGCATAAACAATTACAAACTAACAAACAAATATAAAATCACAAGAACTAAACAACAGACAAACATAAACACAAGCACAGAATCAACAGGAGAAGAAAACATTGAAGTATTGGAGGAGAAATGAAACTGTGAGATTAATTTTTTTAGCAACTGCATAACTAACAACAAGCCACCTAACGCTACATGTGTACATGGCAAACCTCCTGCCTTCATCCGTCCGCTCTTTCCTGTAGGAATGACCCAGAGACAGCTCTCTCAAACAGTGCGGATATCTGATCCTGGCCTACAGCACTTCATCATCTGTCTGACAGAAAGACAGATAGTGTGAATAAACTCCTCACCTCATTCTTGCCTGCCACACACACACACACACACACACACACACACACACACACACACACACACACACAATGCCAGATATGTTTCTTAAGGACATGTGCTGTCAGGCCTGAGGGCAGTATGTGGTGTGTGTGTGTGTGTGTGTGTGTGTGTGTGTGTGTCACACCTCGGCCTCATCCCTGTATCCATGCCAGACATTTGCTCAGAATACAGGAGACCAGCCGGCTACAACACCGCGCAGTGTTTCCACGGCAACCCAGTATACACTGCTGGTGTAGGACACACACCTCTCTGGGCTCGTGCTCTTTGAAGTATGCACGTTTGCTAATGAGGAACTGTGATTCACGACCCATTTCTGAGCGCCAAACGCACACACATAAATGGGAGTACATGTTTAGCTGAGATTTGTGGTCCGGTGTGGCGTTTGGGTAAAAGATAAAGATAGCTGGGCGGTTGTAAAAGTAACAAGACGTGGTGATAGAGAGACATTCATATAGGACTTGAATCTTTACGAACGTTTAAGAAACATTGTGTTAACCATGTATGAATGAAAAGCTTATTTTTACCAATTTTTACATTAGTCACGGATATCTCTTTCCTCAGGTAGAAAGCATTTCCTCAGCAGATTTGCTTCTGTCGCGCGATTGGCTGCTGCAGGCTGATGGGGCTCATGAATATTAATTAGGCTGTCTCCGTTCGGCCAAAGTGATTTGCTGCAATCAAATCGCGGGCAGTGTTGGCTCCGCCCATTTCCGAATCAAGCAGTGTCATGACAAATCTCGAAATCGGTTAGTTAATAATTATCCTAATAGCGGTTATGATATTAATTCAAAATATTTATAGCACATTATAGTCCATAATAAAACCAACTGAACGTAATTTATTATACTTGAATGACTGTTAATTAATACATAATAAAGATGATAGTAAGAGAATAATTGAACATGATTCATTTTTTTTATTTATAACTAAAATATCTGGCCATTTAACACTTAATTTAAAGCTACACTGTGTAACTTTTTTAGTTTATTCTTAGCTAAAAACACTTAGTTCTTTCAAAAATATATGTGCTCATTAATGTATATTTACTTCTTTCAAGTAATAAAGTATTCTCGTAAGTGTATAATATGCCATTGTAAATACATACGGGTGAGGGGTTCGAATGCGCGTCGCCATGTTGCCCTCCATCTTGAAAGTACAGTAGCCAAAGAGGGACATACCCGTAAATTCAAGCTTCGCCTTTGGTGTTTTAACACTCGATGGCACCTGTGTCGAATGTGAAGAGAGGGATTGATTGAGACTGATATAGCCTACAATGCAAACTTTGCCATACAGAATAACGATAGCACTGATAAAGTTACTTTACTAAGATTAGCTTGCATTCGTCTGGGAACCTGATCGCTGATGTTAGCAATGAAATGGTAAAAAATAACGAAAAGTTAAAACTATTATTCATTTTACATAGATGTCATAACCTACATGTTAACTGACAAATTAAATAACTGCAAATTATAATAGTTTTCTAAAGTAACCTCATCACTTGATCGAACTGGACGCCATATTAATCTTGGACTAAATCAGCCACCGTAGGAGTTAAAACGAAATCGGAATTTAGAGGAACAGAAACTAATATTCACTGGATGGTCATATACCTTTTCACCGCTAGATGGGGGAAAATATCACACAGTGTAGCTTTAACACAATTACATTAAAGATGATTACCAATATAGGGTAAGTGCAAATGTGTATAAACTAAGCTATCAGGCTAATCGCTCATTATCTGTATGCTATGCTAGTACATAAGCTAACTAATACAGATAAATGGTCATTATTATGAAGTTGAAACAGTGTTTATCATGATTTTGTAGGAATTGTAATCAGGCGCTGAAGAGAGTACCTATTAAAAGCAATTTGAACCGATGGGATTGTTTGAGGTCCTTTGAACTACTGCAGTATTTATGATAAATTATTTATCCGTACACATCATTCCCTCCCTCTTCTCTTCTCTGATGAGGGCGGGGCAACCTGTCACTCACATGAGATCCACCAATAGCAAACCACCACCATCCAATCAATTCCACACAGACACAATCAAGCCCCGCCCTACATTTGTTCTTGTCTGTGAAGCGGTTTCACTCGGATATACGCCACAGTACGGACAAAAAGACTATTGCAGCTTCCGTTTTATGCCGACTATTCCTATTATCATTGCTCAGAACAAACGGGGGTGAATTAAGTAACAAGTGAAATTGAAAAAACCCCAAAGTATGAGCAGTAACAGTCTAACAGTGACTCTTGCATTAGCAAACGGACCACTAACAGCATCTGAAGCTCTGAAGGTCAGATCTGCTGGAATTGGCCGTGTGAGTGGTTTCCTCCTGCTCCAGAGGGAAGTGTCCGTCGACACAGAGCTTCATTCACCCCTCGCTGGGCTCTGAGCTCGGGATAGACCCACCCGACCAGACGCACGAGTCAAAGGCTGACTTCACCGTCAAACAACAAAGGATCTTTTATGACACACACTCACACGAGCTCCACGCTGATGCTGCTTCACAGAGCCTGAACTCGCTTCATCTACTGTGTGTGTAAGAGAGACGGGCGCACGTTTAGTTTGTTTAACCGCAGCCGTTTAGCAGTGCAATGGAGAGAGAACTCTCTCTTCTCTCATTACCTCAAACTATCAGATTCTTTAAAGTCCCCATGAAATCACGATTGAAGTGTTTTGGCTTTTAGTATGATTATGTTAGCTAGTGCGCTCCAAAACAATGACAAACACACATTTAGAAGATATAAATGTTTAAAAGTTAGTCTCTCACTTCCTCCAATAAGGATCAATGATTCTGATGACATCACTCTGCACTTCAGCGTCTCATAATTTTCTATCCAATCAAATGCTCTCTAGAATCTGAAGCCCCGCCCCCTACATTATAAACAGACGCTGAAGCTGCGGCTGAAATCGGTCACTTGTTCGCTACAGAGTGAATGGCACACAGTGCACTATATAGGGGTTAGGGAACGATTCAGACCGTGTAAATATGCTTTCACTGGAGTGGATGAAGTCTGGTTTCATGCATTTGAAGGCACTTCAGTGGGACTTTAAGGGTCAAATGCAAACATCAGTCTTTGAAGAAAAGCATCAGGCGCTTTATATATAGAACCTTGTTTCCATAATGGGATCATTTTGTGGATTTAGTTTTAATTAAATAATTTAGTTTTTATTTACTTTGAATTTTAATTACACTTTAAGAATTATAGCAGCTCGCAAACATGCTGTATCAGTAGATAAGTAATGAAATAACCCATTAAACATGAAAGTAAGCAATCATTTAAGATATTTCTCAATCTATAGAGCCCGTTTGGCATAAATGGTTCTTTAAAATCGAGTCTAGACCCCTGGGGTTCTTTAGAAACTCATTCATCCTTTCCTAAATATTCAGAAAACTCTGGAATCTGTCCGCACAAACTGTTATTTTATTTGTGCAAACATTAAACCCAAGTTATTTTTCTTGTCCAATCAGCTCTTCGTTGCACAAAACGGACCCACTTTATATTAGGTGTCCTTAACTACTATGTACTAACATTTTAATTAATAATTTGATACATTGCACTTATTGTGTACATACATGTTTTTACATTGTACTTACATTTTTTTAAATACCTGCATGTAATTAATTTCTGTAGTTACATTTGTAATTACACAGTTGACACTTCCCTTACACCTAACCCTACCCTTAAACTTACCCATCCCACCACACCTGTCCCTAACCCTACCCTTAAACTTACCCATCCCACCACACCTGCCCCTAACCCTACCCTTAAACTTACCCATCACCACCACACCTGTACATCTGTCCCTAACCCTACCCTTAAACTGACCCATCCCAACACACCTGTCCCTAACCCTACCCTTAAACTTACCCATCCCACCACATCTGTCCCTAACCCTACCCTTAAACTGACCCATCCCAACACACCTGTCCCTAACCCTACCCTTAAACTGACCCATCCCACCACACCTGCCCCTAACCCTACCCGTATCCCACCTCAATATCAGCAAAGGTGTTTTGCAACACAATATGAACACAGTAAGTACATTGTACTTATTTTTTTATGTAAGTACATTGTAGTTAAGGCCACCTAATATAAAGTGGGTCCCCCTGCTCTTTTTACACAATCACTGCTGTGCATTAATGACCTGAAGCAGTCCGTGTAGTAGTCCCAGAGAGCGCCGGTCGGACCCAGTGTTTTATCTGGAGGCTACTCACAACCCAGCCACTACCTGTGACCAGCGGCACTGAATAACCAGCAGGAAACATATCCTAAAATCCTAAAGCAGAGAGTCGGCTAGAGCTGAAGACTGATCCAGAGAGTCAAAGAGAAGGAGGAGAACAAAGGCAGTGAAGGGACGGTGTGTGTGTGTGTGTGTGTGTGTGTGTGTGTGTGTGTGTGTGTGTGTGTGTGTGTGTGTGTGTGTGTGTGTGTGTGTGTGTGTGTTTGAGAACAGAATAAACATGCTTTTTACTGTACTGTGTTTTCACTGAGTTTTATGTGAAATTGTCATTGACTGTAATTGATTCTTGGTTCAATTAACACGTTTTTTGTGTAGTGTTTCTGTTTATTTTGCATTTCTGCATGCAAGAGTTTGCAAAAAATAATACTCTATACTATACTCTTTCACTATACTCAACAAAACAGTGAAAAGCAAAATATAATGTTCAAGCTGTTTTCATTATTCAGAGAGAGTGAGTCGTTTTTACAACAGCCTTGCATTAAAAAAATCGCTGCGTTTTTTAAATATTCCTTGTGTTTTTCATTATTTTTAGGGAAAAACAGGGCAAGCATCCACTATGAATAGAAGTAAATCATGTGAATGATTTAATAATCTTAACAACTTTTCTATGGTATAAATATACTATTTTACTACAGCAATTGTCTGCTTAGCCTATTTATTTATGACAGTGGCTAACATTAAGATATCACAGTTTTTGCATAAAACCATGGTAATGCTAATTCTATCATGGGCTGGCATGTTTACATTGAGTTTGTTATCTCGGAGATAGATGCACACACACACACACACACCGAGCTGGTTCAGGCAGACTCGTCCACTCGCTCGAGCGCCTGTGAAGGAGGATTTGATCCGGATGAAGACACTCAGGAACACGATGCGCTTATTTATAAACTCCAGCGGCTCTCAAACCTCACACCATCCTCAGTGGACATTAACGCTGACAATCACACAATATCATGACAGCTGTCCATCAATCAACGCTGCTGGTCAACCCAAGCAGACCAGCACACAACAAAGAACGAGATTTCGCACTTTCGTACTATAAAATAAATTATATTTTTTAGCCTATAAAGTGTAGGCCTACATATGGGATTAATATATTAATGGAGAAGGTAAAGCATGCACAAAGCACAACATTTTTTTAAATTAATTAATTACATTAATATTTTTTTTTAACTATTGGGATTTTTTTGAGTTTAGTTAATTTTGCAAACGTTTGCATATGCTAAAATCAAACAGAAAATGCTTTAACTTCCATTCACTAAAGGTAACAGCTTACCTCAAATGAGACTTTTGAGTGAGCCTTCTCGGATAAGCGCCAAACTAAAGGAACTCCAGCTGGACTCACTCGGGTACTGACGGAAATAAATGTCAACAGTCCTTCTGTTTGTCGGAATAAATGCAAAAAATAAATCATGTAAGTAGTGAGTCAGGATGTCCCCAGCAGTCTCAGTGCACTGACTGAGCTCCAGATTCACTCCGCTTCTGTCTGCACAGCGTGAGAGCTGACGTCACAGAGCCTCGTGAAGAACTATGGGTAATGAAGTCCAGCCGTTCATCATCAACTTAGCCCCCCTTCAATTTTTGGATTTTAAGTGCTGTTAGTGACCTACATACATATGGGAAGCATAACGTTAGCATTGCATAACTAACCTAGACTATGTTATTTAGAGATGTTATAACTTCAACAATCATATTAAAAGTGTGAAAATATAATGGCGTTCAGAACAACAGCACAACAGAACAGATCTCGGATAGAATGTGACATATAATAGCATAATATATAAACTCTTTAGCATACTACAATAGAACAGAATGTAAGAGAATAGATTAGAACATATAGCAATAGGAATAGAATAAAATGTAGCACAAAGCATAAGATATAAAAGATTGTAGCATAATATGATTTATAGAGCAGAACAGAATGTAACAAACTAGATTAGAACATATATAAAAACAATAGAATAAAATATAGAATAGAATAGAATGTGGCATACAATAGTTCAAGATATAATAGACTGTAGCATAATATGACTTATAGAGCAGAGAAGAATGTAACAAACTAGATTAGAACATATAGCAAAACAAAACAAAAACAATAGAATAGAATCGAATAGAATCGAATAGAATAGAATAGAATAGGGCATACAATAGTGCACCATAATAGACTGTAGCATAATATAACAGAATTAAATTTCACAGACTGAATTTAATCAAACAGACTATATTATAAAATATAGCAGAATAGAATAGAATAGAATGTGGCATATAATAGCATTAGATATGTAGGATAACATGACTTAATAGAGCAGAACAGAATGTAACAAACTAGATTAGTACAACAGATTATATAGCAAAATAATAGAATAGAATAGAATAGAATAGAAGAGAATAGAATAGAATGTAGCATATAATAGCAAGATATAAAAGACTGTAGCATAATATAATTTATAGAGCAGAGAAGAATGTAACAAACTAGATTAGAACATATAGCAAAACAAAACAATAGAATAGAATAGAATAGAATAGAATAGAATAGAATAGAATAGAATAGAATAGGGCATACAATAGTGCACCATAATAGACTGTAGCATAATATAACAGAATTAAATTTCACAGACTGAATTTGATCAAACAGACTATATTATAAAATATAGCAGAATAGAATAGAATAGAATGTGGCATATAATAGCATTAGATATGTAGGATAACATGACTTAATAGAGCAGAACAGAATGTAACAAACTAGATTAGTACAACAGACTATATAGCAAAATAATAGAATAGAATAGAAGAGAATAGAATAGAATGTGGCATACAATAGTTCAAGATATAATAGACTGTAGCATAATATGGCATATAACAGAATAGAATAGAACGTGACAGACTGATTTAGTACAAACAGACTATATTAGAAATTATAGCAGAATAGAATATAATAGAATAGAATGTGGCATATCATAGCATAAGATATCATAGATTGTAGTATGACACAATAGAACGGAACAGAATGTAACAGACTAGATTAGAAAATATAACAAAACAATAGAATAGAATAGAATAGAATAGAATAGAATAGATCTTAAACTGTAAATAAGAGGCTGACATCACTGTTTGTCATTCGGATGGCATGTGTGTGTGTGTGTGTGTGTGCGTGTTGTGCGTGTGTGTGTGTGTGTGTGTGTGTGCGTGTGCGTGTGCGTGTGCGTGTGCGTGTGCGTGTGCGTGCGTGTGCGTGTGTGCGTGTGCGTGTGCGCGTGCGCGTGTGTGTGTGTGTGTGTGTGTGTGTGTGTGTGTGTGTGTGTGTGCGTGTGTGTGTGTGTGTGTGTGTGCGGGTGTTTGTCATGCAGTGATAGGGCGTGTGGAATGGACACAGGTGTAGTCATGGGTGTAGTCCACACAAACATAAACAGGGAAAGTCATGCGTTTACTCACACACTTTTCTGCTGTTTAACCTTTAGTCTCTCTTGAAACCAAGTAATCCCCAAATTACCCTTTAAAGTGAGTCAGATTCCAACACACGGCAACAGCATTCAAACACTTCCCTCATTCGTCCGCCATAGGCAAAGCGTGAAAAGCCTGGCAATAATGCATCTGTTCTGTTTCATATCTGTCTGTCTGTCCGTCTGTCTGCCCAGCCCACCTCTCTCTCTCTCTCTCTCTCAGCGCTCACTAGGCCTCGGGGACATTTTTTTCACCAGATGTTCCTCTAAAGGAAGTACTTCAGCATGGGTTTGTTGCCACAGTTGCAACTCAACACACAGCAACATAGCAACCGTCCTGCGCCGACTGCTCTGAACTTCAATGGGTGCGCGCCGCCTCTCTGCCACGGCCTTACATAATGAAAATGTTATGCTAACGCAAGGCAAATATTAAGTTACCACAGCTGCCAAGGGCTTGTTGTCATGCCGTCATGGCGACAGTTGCCATGAGTACGAGTGTGTTTACAGTGTGTTTTAAATACCCTGAACTTGGACTGGGGAGAGAAACAAAAGGACTGCTTGGCCGGAGTCCTGAAGTCTGAGTGTGTGTGTGAGGCGTAGGAGATAGAAAAGAGAGATATTGTGTTAGAAGTCTTTGTCTGTGTAACACATTAGTGTGTTGTTAACATGTGATCTTATTGAGTCTATAGATCTCAAACCAGCCGTGCACCATAGGCACAGAACAGTGGACCATGACACAGCATTATGATTAACTTTACAACTATTGACAACAAATCAAACTAAATCTGCCATGCAGGTGAATAAGGTGAATAAGGCAACAGGTTGGTAAGCACTGAGACGAGATTTCATTGAGGTTACGCTGGGAACCTTGTTCTGTGTAGGCCACGTAAAAATAGGTTTGATTTCTTTCTTTTTTTTCTTTTTTAAAGTTATATCCACAGACAGACAGACAGAGAGACTGACAGAGAGAGACTGACAGACAGATTGACAGACAGAGAGACTGACAGACAGACAGACAGAGAGATAGACAGATTGACAGACAGAGAGACTGACAGACAGAGAGACTGACAGACAGAGAGATAGACAGATTGACAGACAGAGAGACTGACAGACAGACAGATTGACAGACAGAGAGACTGATAGACAGAGAGATAAACAGACAGAGAGATAGACAGACAGAGAGACTGACAGACAGACAGACAGACAGAGAGACTGACAGACAGAGAGATAGACAGATTGACAGACAGAGAGACTGACAGACAGACAGATTGACAGACAGAGAGACTGACAGACAGACAGATTGACAGACAGAGAGACTGACAGACAGATTGACAGACAGACAGACAGACAGAGAGATTGACAGATTGACAGACAGAAAGAGAGACTGACAGACAGACAGATTGACAGACAGACAGACAGAGAGATTGACAGACAGAGAGATAGACAGACAGATTGACAGACAGATTGACAGACAGACAGACAGAGAGATTGACAGACAGAGAGATAGACAGACAGAACAACAGACAGAGAGATAGACAGATTGACAGACAGACAGAGAGATAGACAGAACGACAGACAGAGAGACTGACAGACAGAGAGATTGACAGACAGAACAACAGACAGAGAGATAGACAGATTGACAGACAGACAGAGAGATTGATAGACAGAACGACAGACAGAGAGACTGACAGACAGAGAGATTGACAGACAGACAGAGAGATTGACAGACAGAGATATAGACAGAACGACAGGCAGACAGAGAGATAGACAGATTGACAGACAGACAGAGAGATTGACAGACAGACAGAGATATAGACAGAACGACAGGCAGACAGAGAGATTGATAGACAGAACGACAGACAGACAGACAGAGAGACTGACAGACAGACAGATTGACAGACAGAGAGATTGACAGACAGAGATTGACAGACAGACAGAGAGATTGACAGATTGACAGACAGACAGAGAGATAGACAGATTGACAGGCAGACAGAGAGATAGACAGATTGACAGACAGACAGACAGAGAGATTAATAGAAAGAAAGACAGATTGACAGACAGACAGAGAGATTGACAGACAGACAGAGATTGATAGACAGACAGACAGACAGATTGACAGACAGAGAGACGACAGACAGAGAGATAGACAGATTGACAGACAGAAGGACTGTCAGACAGACAGAGAGATTGACAGATTGACAGACAGAGAGATAGACAGACAGAACAACAGACAGAGAGATAGACAGATTGACAGACAGACAGAGAGATTGACAGATTGACAGACAGACAGAGAGATAGACAGATTGACAGGCAGACAGAGAGATAGACAGATTGACAGACAGACAGACAGATAGATAGATAGATAGATAGATAGATAGATAGATAGATAGATAGATAGATAGATAGATAGAGATTGACCAGACAGACAGATTGACAGACAGAGAGACTGACAGACAGACAGAGAGATAGACAGATTGACAGACAGAAGGACTGTCAGACAGACAGAGAGATTGACAGATTGACAGACAGAGAGATTGACAGATTGACAGACAGAGAGATAGACAGACAGAACAACAGACAGAGAGATAGACAGATTGACAGACAGACAGAGAGATAGACAGAACGACAGACAGAGAGACTGACAGACAGAGAGATTGACAGACAGAACAACAGACAGAGAGATAGACAGATTGACAGACAGACAGAGAGATTGATAGACAGAACGACAGACAGAGAGACTGACAGACAGAGAGATTGACAGACAGACAGAGAGATTGACAGACAGAGATATAGACAGAACGACAGGCAGACAGAGAGATAGACAGATTGACAGACAGACAGAGAGATTGACAGACAGACAGAGATATAGACAGAACGACAGGCAGACAGAGAGATTGATAGACAGAACGACAGACAGACAGACAGAGAGACTGACAGACAGACAGATTGACAGACAGAGAGATTGACAGACAGAGAGATAGACAGATTGACAGACAGACAGAGAGATTGACAGATTGACAGACAGACAGAGAGATAGACAGATTGACAGACAGACGGAGAGATTGACAGATTGACAGACAGACAGAGATATAGACAGAACGACAGGCAGACAGAGAGATAGACAGATTGACAGACAGACAGACAGAGAGATTAATAGAAAGAAAGACAGACAGACAGATTGACAGACAGACAGAGAGATTGACAGACAGACAGAGAGATTGATAGACAGACAGACAGATTGACAGACAGAGAGACTGACAGACAGACAGAGAGATAGACAGATTGACAGACAGAAGGACTGACAGACAGACAGACAGAGAGATAGACAGATTGACAGATAGACAGAGATATAGACAGATTGACGGATAGAAAGACTGACAGACAGACAGAGAGATAGACAGATTGACAGACAGACAGAGATATAGACAGATTGACGAACAGAACGACAGACAGACAGACAGACAGACAGACAGACAGATATAGATAGATAGATAGATAGATAGATAGATAGATAGATAGATAGATAGATAGATAGATAGATAGATAGATAGATAGATAGATAGATAGATAGATAGATAGATAGATAGATAGATAGATAGAAACTAAAGAACTGCTCTATACTGCCACCTGCTGTGTTTACATTCACAACACACGTGACCGCTGCTGCCCTCTGTGTGTTTACCTTCATTCGGAGAGAATCGACAGCTCATCAATCATGTGTAAAATCACAACAGCCTAACTGCGACGTTCAAAGCACACCGTGCGTGACACACCAGGCTACTTCATTCAGGCCAAAGTCCTTCCTCAGAATAAATGAGTTTCAGAGCGGAATGTTTTACAGCATCTGTCTGAAAACCCTTTCCTTCCATTTCCTCGGGCGCTTCTCTAAATTAAGTTTATGTTAACAAATTTCACTGTTACGCAACTGTAGGCTGGAATTACACGTCTACACATGGTTTAAATTTACTTTATTTATTACTCATCATCTCACTTATATTTTATGACAGTGTGGAATCTGTCTGCTGTGTTTATATATCACGACAGATTAAACGTTTCTGACCACACGTCTAGAACGAAACCCGTCAAACTTGCTCTTTCATCGCCTGAGGGACTTTATAGGGTCATGTTTAAATATATTAACTTTGTCTCATCAAACGTTTCTCCACTTCCTAATGAGAAACAGAAACAAATAACATTTGGCTAACTTTATTAATTACGCAGCAAAGTTTCATACAATTTGGTCGTCGGAGAATTTGATGGGTTTAAACAGATTTAAAGGGACAGTTCACCCGAAAATTAAAACTGTCATTACTCACCCTCAAGTTATTCTGTATGAGTTTATTTCTTCTGTGGAGCACAAAAATATATATTTTGATAAAGAAAATATTTTGTTGACAGCACCCTTTTTTTCTCCTATAGTCAATGGGTGCTGTTAACTGTTTTCTTCAAAATAGCTTCTTTTGTGTTCAACAGAAGAAATAAACTCACAGGTTTGGAATAACTTGAGGGTGAGTAAGCAATGACAACATTTTCATTTTGGGTGGACTATCCCTTTAAATTCAAATTTTCCTTTAAGTGTGTATGCATGATGTAGCTACTTCAAGATGTTACCATGGGATACGTACAAACAAACAAACAAACGAGCAAAAACACGGATATTTTAGGCCATTGGCTCCAATTAGGAGAAAATAAATCCCAAAAACCTTTATTTTCTGACTGAATCCCATAGGGATAAGCGAAGACTGAAGTCATTAGAGCTGATTACGAGTCAAGCACTCGGATTAACGCCCCGCCTACGTCACGAGGCAAAACCTGCTGGTCGCGCGCTGATTGGACGAACGCGTCCCTCTGAATTCCTCCGCTGGAAACACATGCGAAACGTCTCGATCCGTGCCCTGCTTCCCGTACCGAACCCAATCCGAGCGCTCGGGCTTTCCATGGTGGATCTGAGTGGGAGATGGCGGAGTTGAGCGCAGTCCGACAGGAACTTGTGAGTATCTTCATTAGTGACGTTCATTAGTAAGCCGCGTGTCCTGCGTCACACACGGAAACAGGTTGTATTGATGTTTTAAAGGTGTATTACACCCATAATAATAATAATACAAACTTTGTCATGGTTTACTTGAACTCGTGTTCTTCCAAACCTGTATAAACGTACTTAACGTTACTTCTGTGGAACACAAACGGAGATCTTTAGCAGAATGTTGACACTTCTCTTATAATGGAAGTGAATGGGGACTGGAGCTGTCATTCTCATAAATGACAACAAAACGTCTTGTACACTAACTTTGGTGCTTAAACACAAGTTTGTTTTTAGTCATTGATTCTTGAATAGTCTTGATAGTTGCCTGTCAACTTTAAAAATGCAGAATATGTATGATTTTGATTCAAAAGACAAGATTTTTTGTTTGTTTGTCCTTTGGGGGTCTGACAGATCCAGTCCCCATTCACTTTCATTGTAAGAAAACTGCATGGATATAGTTGATTTGTGCAGTATGTTCTTTGTTACATTACCATGTCATGAATCAGTTTTCCAGCAAAGTTTCCACCAGACAGGTACATCTCATTTGCATGTTTTTTGCACAAACAGCTGCCTCTTTACTTCCTGGTTGTGCTTTATCCTCCGCAGAGAAACAGGAATCTGAGCAGTTCTTTCGGGGAGTCGCCACAAAAAGATGAGCCACAAAAACTGGTATTGACTCAGCAAGCAAATGTTGTTTTGTTTGTATTTGCATGTAGTTTTGTCTCATGCCCCTGTCCTGTGCGTGATAGGCCGTGCCGTTCTGTGGCGGCATCCGGGGCGGACTGCGACCGGGGAAGAAAATCACAATCATGGGTGTTGTGAACGCGGATCCAGATAGGTAGCTTATGTCAAAACACACACTCAAACCTTGTACACATGTAGGAACACCGCGGTTGTGTTTCATCTTATCTGTAAAACTTAAAGGAACACTCTACTTTTTTTGAAAATAGGCTCATTTTCCAAGTCCCCTAGAGTTAAATAGTTGAGTTTTACCGTTTTTGAATCCATTCAGCCGATCTTTGTATCTGGCGGTAGCACTTTTAGCATAGCTTAGCATAAATCATTGATTCTAATCAGTCCATTAGCATCTCATTCAAAAAATGACCAAAGACACAATATTTTTCCTATTTAAAACTTGACTCTTCTACAGTTACATCGTGTGCTAAGACCAACTGAAAATTAAAAGTTGCGATTTATGGTTAGAACTGCTTTCTCATTCCTGCGTAATAGTCTCGGATCTTCACGGCTGTACCATGGCTGCAGCGGCGCAGTGATATTACACAGCGCTGAAAGTAGTCCCCAGCTAGATAACTTTCAATGTGACTGGCACTAAGTTCGTGTAGTTGCAGAGAAAGTTTCAGGCTTGCAGCCGACAAATTGTGTTGTGGATTTCCCTGTGTGATTAGCCATGGTTCTGTGTGTTTTAAAGGGCCGTGATAGGAAGTCGAAGGTGTACTACCACCATGTTTAAAAGAATACCAACGAATCATTGTGCCGCTGCAGCCATGGTACAGCCGTGAAGATCCGAGACTATTACGCAGGAATGAGAAAGTAGTTCCTAGCCATAAATCGCAACTTTTAATTTTCAGTGGGTCTTAGCACACGTTGTAACTGTAGAAGAGTCAAGTTTTAAATAGCAAAAATATTGAAAGTGTCCTTGGTAATTTTTTGAATGAGATGCTAATGGACTGATTAGAATCAATGATGTATGCTAAGCTATGCTAAAAGTGCTACCGCCAGATACAAAGATCGGCTGAATGGATTCAAAAACGGTAAAACTCAACTATTTAACTCTAGGGGACTTGGAAAATGAGCCTATTTTCAAAAAAAGTAGAGTGTTCCTTTAAATCCGTCTTCCAGCTTGTTAAGAGGTTGGACATTCTGTTAAGATCACGGCGGTTAGACAATGTTGTTTATGCTTTCTTGAGCGTGTGACCTGATGTTTTGGTAGCTTCACTATCTAGTTTTAACTCGATGTTTTTAGTTTTGACATCAGTCTGACGTGCGGCTGTGAAGACGTGGCTCTGGATGTGTGTGTGCGGTTCGAAGACCGGGAGATTTTGCGGAACGCCTGTGTTTCTGATAGCTGGGGTGAGGAGGAGAGGTCGATACCTTATTTCCCCTTCATCGCAGAACAGCCTTTCAGGGTCAGTATCACCATTTTTGTGTGTTGAATTTATGCATTACTACCTTGCTCCCAACGTAATGGCTGTTGTCTGTGATGTTTGCTCAGGTTGAGATCCATTGTGAGCACTCGCGCTTCCTTGTGCTCGTGGACGGCCATCATCTCTTTAGCTTCTACCATCGCGTGACGCCGCTGACGTCCATCGACACCATACAGATCAGCGGCAGTCTGACCATCACGAAGCTGAACTGAAGTCTGGTGCTTATATAAAAGCAGCCCGTCCATCTAGAGCAGACTGTCTGTGATACTGAAGTACACTCTAGAATCTATAGAGCTCATGAAGTGAACTTGAAACCTCTTTTTTTGAGCTGTGAGGAGGCATTTACAATTCTTTTGCTGAAGTCAACATGAAATCGGCATTCGATTGGTGTAGTTGGTTACACTTTACAGTAATACAATAATAATAATTAATAATTGAATCTAAGTATTTTACATTATTAGTTTATGTTAACTAATGTTGTTACTTAATGTTAAATTGAACCTTATTGTAAAATGTTACTAACCAATTCAGTTTTATTCCATCAGGATTGTGATTGTGTTTTATACTAGAACACTGGACTGCTGGTTAAAGGTGCAGTAATCGATTTCTGAGAAACACTGATGATATTTGAAATTTGAAGCAAAGCAAAGTAGTGCTTTGTGAAGATGATGAATGAACGACAAAGAAGAGGAAGAAATGAACCCACAGTAAACAAGAGAATATACAAGCAAGAGTTGGTTGTTCAGCGCCAGAAGCACATCAGCTCCAGACAAACAATGACACTCAAAACTGTCCAGTTACTAACCCTAACATTACTCACATTTCTCACTCTCGCTCAGTGGACACGCCCCCTACTGCTGATTGGTTCACTCTCTTTCCAGCATCATGAGTAGACACGCCCGCTACTGCTGATTGGTTCACTCTTTCTTCTCGCCTATCATGAGTGGACAAGCCCCCTACTGCTGATCGGCTTACCCTCTCCTCCCCACTCATGAGTGGACACGCCCCCTACTGCTGATTGGCTCACTCCTCCCCCATCACGAGTGGACACGCCCCCTACTGCAGATTGGTTCACTCTTTCTTCTCGCCTATCATGAGTGGACACGCCCCCTACTGCTGATCGGCTTACCCTCTCCTCCCCCATCTTAAGTGGACACACCCCCTACTGCTGATTGGCTCGCTCTCCTCCCCCATCATGAGTGGACACGCCCCTACTGCTGATTGGCTCACTCTTCTCCCCCATCTTAAGTGGACACACCTCCTACTGCTGATCGGCTCACTCTCTCCTCCCAATCATGAGTGGACACGCCCCTACTGCTGATTGGCTCGCTCTCCTCCCCATCATGAGTGGACACGCCCCTACTGCTGATTGGCTCACTCTTCTCCCCCATCATGAGTGGACACGCCCCTACTGCTGATTGGCTCGCTCTCCTCCCCATCATGAGTGGACACGCCCCTGCTGATTGGCTCACTCTCCTCCCCATCATGAGTGGACACGCCCCCTACTGCTGATTGGCTCACTCTCCTCCCCATCATGAGTGGACACGCCCCCTACTGCTGATTGGCTCACTCTCCTCCCCATCATGAGTGGACACGCCCCCTACTGCTGATTGGCTCACTCTTCTCCCCATCATAAGTGGACACACCCCTACTGCTGATTGGCTCTCTCCTCCCCATCATGAGTGGACACGCCCCCTACTGCTGATTGGCTCTCTCTCCTCCCCATCATGAGTGGACACGCCCCCTACTGCTGATTGTCTATCTTTCCTCCCCCATCATGAGTGGACACGCCCCCTACTGCTGATTGTCTATCTTTCCTCCCCCATCATGAGTGGACACGCCCCTACTGCTGATTGGCTCCTCTCCTCCCCATCATGAGTGGACACGCCCCTACTGCTGATTGGCTCACTCTTCTCCCCATCATGAGTGGACACGCCCCCTACTGCTGATTGGCTCACTCTCCTCCCCATCATGAGTGGACACGCCCCTACTGCTGATTGGCTCACTCTTCTCCCCATCATGAGTGGACGCCCCTACTGCTGATTGGCTCACTCTCCTCCCCATCATGAGTGGACACGCCCCTACTGCTGATTGGGTCACTCTCCTCCCCATCATGAGTGGACACGCCCCTACTGCTGATTGGCTCACTCCTCCCCATCATGAGTGGACACGCCCCTACTGCTGATTGGCTCACTCTTCTCCCCATCATGAGTGGAAAACGCCCCTACTGCTGATTGGCTCACTCTCTCCCCATCATGAGTGGACACGCCCCTACTGCTGATTGGCTCACTCTTCTCCCCCATCATGAGTGGACACGCCCCCTACTGCTGATTGGCTCACTCTTCTCCCCATCATGAGTGGACACGCCCCTACTGCTGATTGGCTCACTCTTCTCCCCATCATGAGTGGACACGCCCCTACTGCTGATTGGCTCACTCTTCTCCCCATCATGAGTGGACACGCCCCCTACTGCTGATTGGCTCACTCTCCTCCCCATCATGAGTGGACACGCCCCCTACTGCTGATTGGCTCACTCTTCTCCCCATCATGAGTGGACACGCCCCCTACTGCTGATTGGCTCACTCTTCTCCCCCTATCATGAGTGGACACGCCCCCTACTGCTGATTGGCTCACTCTTCTCCCCCATCATGAGTGGACACGCCCCTACTGCTGATTGGCTCACTCTCCTCCCCATCATGAGTGGACACGCCCCCTAATGCTGATTGGCTCACTCTCCTCCCCATCATGAGTGGACACGCCCCCTACTGCTGATTGGCTCACTCTCCTCCCCATCATGAGTGGACACGCCCCCTACTGCTGATTGGCTCACTCTTCTCCCCCATCATGAGTAAGCACACCCTTATTGGTGCTGATTAGTGAGTCATGCTGCCCAGTCCGATCCACTTTCAACAACATTTCTCAGCAATCGCTTACTGCACCTTTAAATGATGTCAGTAGAGCTTTTCAGAGGTAAATGATGTCAGTAGAGCTTTTCAGAGGAAGAGCAAACATTTAAGATTATGAATGCAGAATAATAAAAATACCAATAAGTCAAGCACAATAATAAGACCCAAGAGTATGCATTGAGAAAGTCAAAAGAGTTTTGGTTTCATGTTGACCTTACAGTGTTAATGGAGATGCCATAGTTCTTATATCAGCACACTTTAGAAATGTGAGATGAATGTGGTCGTCAGTAGTCCAGATGTTGATGCACAAGCTTCACTTGAGCACGATCAGTCAATGAAAAGCTACATATGAACATACTGCCTGAATTTACCAGTGTTGCTCTCCAGCTCATGCACTCAGGTGGAAACCCTAAAGAGATTATTTATTTATTTCCTGAATACATGTTTACTGAACGGTGATTCGGGAGTTGCATACGTCTTACAGTAATAGTGATAACTCCATTGACAAGCACTTAAAAGCACTGCATTTTATGTTTGGAGACGTGATGAAGAGCTGATGATGTGAAGTTTATTTGGTGCTTTCGTTTCTTGAGAATATAATCATTGCATTCCAGTGCTTCTGAATGGCTGTTGTGTGTTTATTGTCACTGAGCACACGGTGTGTCGCATCAACCTCTTCTATATACTTAATAAAAGTCTTCTAATGAATGATACTGTGCTGTGAGTGATGTTTGAGGCAAGGCCGTACACACCCTTCACATTAACCAGGAGCTTGCAGAAAAACATGAGTGAAAGTTTAGTCATTTGAATATAAAGAAAGATATTTAAAACATGACTGAAGTATCGCGCTCCTGTTACTTTCTCTCCCTGGATCGTCTGGATAGTTGATGTTCAGAGTTGGAAATGTATAAGACACTTGTGGTCTTCCTGCATATTGTGCTGTTAAACTCTTGCCTTCAGGTTTCCTGTTGGCGCTCTTATCTCTGCTCGGCTTCCTGTCTATAGTAGAATTGTTTCTTTATTTAGTTTATCTTTCAGGAGATAGAATGTGCTATTTTATTTGGCCTTGATCCAGAAAATGATCCTGGCTTGATTCAATACCTGTAGAAAACACCTACGGAGGGAGTTCAGAGTGTCAGTGACAGTATTAGATGGTAATATATACCGTGGCTAAGACTCTTGATTTAGAATGAGCAAAAACTCGGCAACAATCTCGAAACTCACTGGTAATGAACAAACTACCCATTTATGCTTCAAATATGAGATCAACTATTCTATTCTATTCCATTTTATTATATTCCATTTTATTCCATTTTATTCTATTCCATTCTATTCTATTTTATTTCATTTTATTCTATTCCATTTCATTCTATTCTATTCCATTCTATTCCATTCTATTCCATTCTATTTTATTCCATTTTATTCTAGTCTATTCCATTCTATTCTATTTTATTCCATTTTATTCTATTCTATTCCATTCTATTCTATTTTATTCCATTTTATTCTATTCTATTCCATTTTATTCCATTTCATTCTATTCTATTCTATTTTATTCCATTTTATTCCATTCTATTCTATTTTATTCTATTCTATTCCATTTTATTCCATTTCATTCTATTCTATTCTATTTTATTCCATTTTATTCTATTCTATTCCATTTTATTCCATTTTATTCTATTCTATTCTATTCCATTTTATTCCATTCTATTCCATTCTATTCTATTTTATTCTATTCTATTCCATTTTATTCTATTCTATTCCATTCTATTCTATTTTATTCCATTTTATTCTATTCTATTCCATTCTATTCTATTTTATTCCATTTTATTCTATTCTATTCCATTCTATTCTATTTTATTCCATTTTATTCCATTCTATTCTATTCTATTCTATTCTATTCTATTTTATTCTATTCTATTCCATTTTATTCTATTCTATTTTATTCTATTCTATTCCATTTTATTCTATTCTATTCCATTCTATTCTATTTTATTCTATTCCATTCTATTCTATTTTATTCTATTTTATTCCATTTTATTCTATTCTATTCCATTTTATTATTCTATTCTATTCCATTTTATTCCATTTCATTCTATTCTATTCCATTTTATTCCATTTATTTATTCCATTTTATTCCATTCTATTCCATTCTATTCTATTTTATTCCATTTTATTCCATTCTATTCCATTCTATTCTATTTTATTCCATTTTATTCTATTCTATTCCATTCTATTCTATTCCATTTTATTCCATTTTATTCCTATTCTATTCTATTTTATTCCATTTTATTCTATTCTATTCCATTTTATTCCATTTCATTCTATTCTATTCTATTTTATTCCATTTTATTCTATTCTATTCCATTTTATTCCATTTTATTCTATTCCATTTATTTCCATTTATTCATTTCTAATAAATTATTTGAAATTAATTAATTAAATAACTATATAACTTAATAAGAACATATCAAGTAAGTATTTATATTCCATTCTATTCTATAAAACCATTCTATTCTATTTTATTCCATTCTATTCTATTTTATTCCATTCTATTCTATTTTATTCTATTCTATTCCATTTTATTCTATTCTATTCCATTTAGTTCTATTTTAAAATATAATAATACATTCATAAATATTAAAAGTAGATCATAAATTAGATATAAATTCCATTCTATTCTATTTTATTCTATTCTATTCTATTCCCATTCTATTCTATTTTATTCTATTCTATTCCATTTTTATTCTATTTTATTCCATTCTATTCCATTTTATTCCCAATATCCATTCTATTCCATTCCATTATTCCATTTATTCCATTCTATTCCATTCTATTTTATTCTATTCTATTCCATTCTAGTAATTTCTATTCGTTTCTATTTGTTTCCAAACTTTAGTCCGTGGAAATACCTAGAGAAAAACAAATCATGTAGTGTAAAATAAAACAAAAAATTAATAATAATAATAAAAATAATACATTTAAATTAATAATAAAAGTACATACAAATAAATATTAACCATCTGATTAAAATTTAATTTTATTAAAATAAATGTGTTTAGATTAGATTAAGATAAAGAAATAAATAAAACATAGTACAGCAGTACAGTATAAAAAACTTAATGTAACTGAATAGAAACAAGATACTTTCCAAATTATGTTTAGCAAATATTTATAATATTATTATTTTTTATAGTACAAATTGGGATTTTAGGCAACAACAACAACAACAAAAAATGAGCAAGTGTATTTTAAAAAATGAATAAATAATACAAAATGAAATTAATATATATTAAAAAATTCATCCATAAATAAATTATTTGAAATTAATTAATTAAATAACTATATAACTTAATAAGAACAAAATAAAATCAAGTAAGTATTAAAAATATACAAATTAAATAAATAAATATAAAAACATCTGGTTATTATGGAAAGTTGTATCAGTTTATGTGCTGTAGGCCTGCTGTTTCATATTAAAATCAGCTCATTTATATTAAAACATAATACTATACTTTAAAAAGCGTGTCTTATGTACTTGAAAACGGTTTAGTATACAACCAAATGTATAAATTTGCTTATTTAGTTGAAAGTGCAGTTTGTACAGTCATCATATAAGAGTAATATGAATATTCAGATATGATTATAGTTACTTATAGATGTAGTGCCCTTAAATAGAGCATTTCTGTCACTGCATGTACATTTTTATTCTCTCTATTAATATAATAAACCAATGAATAATTCAATAGGAAAATGTGCTTTCTCGATGGTACATTTTCTATTGTTTTTGTGCTAGAATAGAGAAAGGGTCACTAAAGTGATGTTAATGTAAAGCGTGGTTTGGCGGAGACATCATGTCATTGTTTGACCCGCCTTTAAACAAACATCTCTGACGAAGTCCCCATTACAATAGACCCTTTAAAGCCCTGTTTTATTTGGTTTGTGCGTTTAAGTAATTGCATTCACTGACTGTGTTCTTTTGGGTTCATTCTTGACGTTCTGGATTGATCCGGTTTCCCTGCTCCACTTAAATCACCTCTTCTCCTATTAGCACTTAATTAGTGTCTGATTTGAAGACGATCTGTCTGTTTTACTCTCGCTGATTTGGTTTGAGTTAGACAACATTAACCCGTTTCTTTAAATAGGCCCTTGAGCACTATCAGCAACGGTGTGATTTTAAAGTGCTTTGAATAAACATAATTAACACAAATCTTATTCATATCAAGTCTCCTTGTCTCCTCAACGCTCTGCATGGTATAGCAGAAAACTCCTCACTAAAATGTAATATTTAGCGTTTAGATCACTCACACTTGTGTGCCGACAGCAGTGATTAGACCTGGGATGACGCTGATGTAGAAAAACGAGTTAAGGAGGAAGCAACTCCCTGCTGTTCTCGCTGTTGCGTTTAAAACATGCAGCGTTGCAGAAGGCGCTGACTTCCTTTGTGTGTCAGAAATCATTTCCAAATTATCCTTTCCGTTTCAAATTAAGTGTAATTACAGTTTTGGACTAATCCTGGGACATCCTGACACTTAAATTATATTAATAATGTTACATGAGTTTGAGGCACATCTTTTACCCCTGATAAAAACTGATTGTGTGGGGGTTTTTTTTTGTATGTGATTATATATCAATATGACTATAAAACAACAATAATTATAATTTTTAGTATGATTACTATTGTTACTAAAAGCAAATAAGAACTATTACTATTATAATATGTCACTGTAAAATAAAATTAAGAAAAATATGACTAATTATATTTAATAGATCAACTTTAAATTACAATAGTAATAGAATGGAATGGAATAATAAAATGCTAATTTCATTTTAAAATGTGAAAAATTGTGCTTTTATTTTGGTGGGAAAAAACAAGGGCTACCTTCGACTTACGATTTTTCTGGTCGACTAGTACTTTTTCTATTCATTTTCTGTTCATTTAAGCCAGTTGTCGTCTAATCGCACTTTTGTTAATTTAATCACCTATTCCACGTTTTGCACGTGTAACGCTTGTAGCCTATTGATTATGCATGTGTCAGAATAAATAGCATAATATATCCCTTTACAGTTTCGAGTGATGTATTAACAAATATTATTTTTGGTAATATTTTAAGTTGAAAAAAAGCAAGTGATTGCGCCGGCGTGACTATGCAGTATGCAGTAAAGCCACACTGGGATATACGCCTAATAATAGCACACATTTATCTAGCTTAACATTAGAGCGAGCAGTTGCTACTACTTAAATGTCTCAAATGATAAGCCATATTTGAGTTTGATGGATGATAGGCAAAGGTTTGTGTGACTTGTGGAGTATTTCTTTTCCGCGGCTATTTCTGTCGACTAATGGGCAAAGTAAACTTTGTATGCACGTTTATTTGGGTTGTAACTCGTGGTGAGAGATTGCTTAAAACTGCGCATGCGGTGAACGCCTGTCTACGCGTACGAGTCAAAAGAAGTATAGGCTTCTTTGCAAGGCTGTGCATTCGATTGTATAGACTTAAGGCTTAAGCCTCTTCTCAGCCACTAGCATTTAGTCGACTATTAGGTGGCAGGGAGCTCTTTAAAGTCACTTTTTACAATTCATATTTTTATATGTAATATTATAGAGTTTACTATGAATGATTTATCTGTGCACTTCATTAATTTTTAAAAATTAATTTACCCTTATAATCTTTAATCAAACGTTTCAGATTCTAAGCCGCCTGTTGCTGACATGGGGCACTGATCGCAGCAACTTCCACCGATCCAATAATTCCCGAAGGATGAAATCAAGCCCCGCCCTACATTTTTTCTAATTTCAGAGGTCGTTTCACTTGGATATACGTCACACTTAGGAGAAAAAGACGATCTCAACTTACGTGTCATGCCGACTTTAAGCTTCTGTTTTGTTGTCAACAAAAATGGGAAGATTGTTGGCACATATTACGTTCCCACATTTTAAGAAACCCAAACGTAGAGCAGATGACTAGATGTGATTATTAAATGGCACACACACTACATGTTTCAGTGTGAAGTGCAGAGCTGTGTTCATTTACACGAGCAGCTCAGTTTGAGACCGCAAACACTGGATCATGAGCGTGTAAATGAACACAGCGCTTCACTCTGAAACATGCAGCGCATATAATAAGCCATCTTGCAATTTTGGTTGTATTTCAATTAATCATGCATTCACTTGCCAAGAAAACTTTCTCAAACAATCACAAATCTAGAAAAAAACCTGGCCTGTGTCTCATTGGAAAATAGTGATCTGTTAGATTAGATTTGTACTTGTTTTGCCCCGGTCTTATTCATGATGCTAATCTAGAGCCTTTGCTAATCTTCTGCAGGCGTGAGCTCTTGGCCGTGTGTTTCTGCTCAGGGCCCCATGGAGCCTGATGTGATACGCATGTACTCCTCCTCTCCACCCCCGATGGAGGATGGCGTAGAGGACGAGGACGATGAATTTAGCGACTTCACCAGTGTCCCGAATAGCACCAGCTTCTCAGAGTTTGACACGCCCACCTCGTTCAACCAGTCTCAGGCTTTGAACGCCACCTCGCCGCCGGAGATACTGAGCAATGGAAGAATCGTGGGACTGTCTCCTCAACCCGCAGGGTCTACAAAGTCCAATGGCGTGGTGCCTGGGCAGACCGGCACACCCAATGGCAGAACGGTTAGCGTAGAGGAACTCAAAAAGCTGACCGAGCACCAAGCTCACATCACATCCCTGGAGTTTGCAACGGGCTCTCGGACTGACAGCGATGCCATTGACTGCAATGGCACCGCTGAAGTGCTTACGAACGGATTTGCAACGTTAGACCAAGGAGGAAGCCCACCTACGCCACACAAAAACAATGAAACTGATGTCAGTCCGGATGATTTCGCAGATTTCTCTGCTTTTTCAAACGCTGAACACAGCCAGCCTTCAAACACAGACTGGGAACATTCACATCAACCGGCACAGAATGACATTAGCGACAGTGTTGAAGTGCGAAGAGCTAGTATAGCGGACGACAGCAGGGACTCGAGAAACACAGGGCTTGGATTCCCTTCGGAAAACTCAGAGGGTCTCAGCAACGGGAACTGGAGTTTCCATGAAGGGTCGGATTTAGATCAAAGGGATCTAGAAGCGGATACTACTGAAGCGGTTAGCACTGCGCAGCCGCTAGCCCTTAACGGTGAGGCCGATGACAACGGGGTGTTGCACGACGCTAATGGGGAGAGGTGTACGGCTGAACTATCAGATGAGAAGGGCTCAGAGAATGAGACTGAAGAAACTGAGACGGAAACAGAGACTTCCTTCGGTCGGCCGCTATCGACAGACGCGCTCGAAGAATTCGGTGACTTTAGCACGACGGGATCCGTACCCTCGCCTCCGCTTCAGGAGGAGACGGCCACTCCTGCCGATCACAGCCAACTGGTCGAGGACGACGATGAGGATTTTGGCGATTTTGGGGACTTTGGAGACTCCAGCTCATTTAGCGCGACTGGATTTGCTGATTTTGACCAGCAGGGGGCCACGACGCAAGTCGCTCAGTCCGAAACGACCCCCGTTTCCCCGGTGAATGGTGAAGACGATGAATTTGGTGATTTTGACGCATCAAAAGAACCTAGTAAAACAGATTTGGCCGGTGAGGAAACATCATTAGCAGGCTTTCCTGAAAGCGACAGTTTCGCGGATTTTAGCTCTGCGCAGGATCCCGATGCCGGCGATAACGGAGGATGGCAGGCTTTCTCTGAGCCGGATCAGAGCCAGAATGGAGGGGAAGCGTGGGCAACGTTCGGGCAGGAACAGGACGCATCAAGTACTGAAAAGACTGGAGACGACTGGAATAAAAACCAGCCGGGTACGGCGCCCCCTAGTGGTGTGGAGGAGCGCAAAAGTTGTGCAACGGTAGGTCTGTTTTGATGGTCTGTATTTACTTAGCATCATTCAGTTCCTCAATTTGTCATCCTTAATGGTGAAAGGTATTGAAAACTGGCAGGACATCGACAGGAAATGATACCAGATTCAGGAATGCACCTGGGCGGGATTGGTTTACTCCGTCTACACGACTGATTAAGCAGAAATAGAGCCTTTCAGATTTCTCTATTACTTCCACTATGCAAGTTTGCTAACAAACAGCAGAACAGCATGTACTTGGTCTTGAAGTAAATCTAGCTTTCTTACACTGAGCATAAATGTCCATAACACAGAAATAAATGCGTAAAATATACAGTTTTTAATTGCACTGCTATTTTCATTGATACTTTTCAGTAATAAATGAAGTGTGATAGAAGTACACTGATGTTCATAAGTTTGGGGTTCATTTTTTTCTTCTGCTCACCAAGGCTACATTTATTTAATAAAAAAGACAGTACAAACAGTAATATTGTGAAATATTATTACAATAAGTGTTTTCTATTTTAATATATTTTAACATGTAATTTATTCCTGTGATCAAAGCTGTATTTTCAGCATCATTACGCCTTCACAAATCATGTTTTCTGAAACATTTCTTATGTTATCAACAGTGTTGGGGGAAACGCATTACAAGTATCTTGAGTTACATAATCAGATTACTTTTTCAAGAGGCTAGTAATAAAAAAGTAAATTTATAACAAAATATCTGAGTTACTTTTTCACATTAATTTGACTGACAGCTCTCCCGTCCCCATGTTAAGAAAACTTGAGTGTAAGTGCAGAGGCGTTGTGTGTGAACATGTTATTGTAGTTCTAGACTAAATGTGAGCATTTATTCATCACACTTGCACAATAACGATTCAGAATTAATAAAATCAGTCAAATGCAATTTAATATCCCTTTTTTGACCAATGTTTTGCTGCTAACTTTCGATGATTCAGTAAAAACCCTGAGCAAAAATGACTTTAGAGTTTTAATTTTTATTGATGAAGTGTTAAACTTTTTTTCTCCTGCGTCCTATTCTTCCATTGTTGTGAATGTGTTTGAGCTGAGCCCTCTACTATACACGTGTGGATTTTTATTTTTACCTCAGCCTGAGGCTTGTTATTTCAATTTTGGTGTGAAGAGGTCATTACATTTGCACAAAAATATATATTTTTTGTTATAAAAAACAATTCACAAAAAAAAACAAGCCCAGCCGAGGTGAGAAAAAATAGCAAAAGTAACGTAACATTACTTTTCTTAAAAAGTAACTAAGTAACTCAATTAGTTACTTTTTAAGGGAGTAACACAATATTGTAATGCATTACTTTTCAAAGTAACTTTCCCCAACAAAACAGTAAACAGTTCCTATTTTTGTGAAAATGTGATCGGGCATCACATGGATAGAAGGTAAAAAAATATATATATTTGAAATAGAAATGTTATATTATTATACATGTCTTCACTGTCACTTTGGATCAATTGAATGCATCCATGCTGGATAAAACATCTTTGTATGTTTATTCTCACTTCATCCACTATCTTTGTTTTAGTTGATACATCATTTTGAATCAAATGGCAGTTCCATATTTGGTAAGCATCTTTTCCTAAAGGTGTTTGTGTTTTCTTCTAAGACTGCAATGCACAGCCGTTTGGAGAAGATTTTCCAGGCCAGTTTCGAGCTGGTTCTCGCTCCTCAGGTGGAGGACGACGTGACCACGCTCAACACCTTCCTCAAACCTCCTGACACATCAGAACAGGAAGAGGGAGTCGGAGGGACCACCAACGGGTGAGGAGCTACGAGTTTGTTTGCTGAGTGCCTAATGCTTTAATGAAGTCATGATTATTTCCCTGTGGTCATTGAAACGCTCTCTGTCTCCTCCTGTGGGATGTGTAGGGCACTGCGGGACGTCTGGCAGCAGCTGCAGGATGTTACCAATGCCTACGGCCTCCGGTACCAGTGGGGCGGCTCTCACACCAATAAAACACTGCTCTGCTCTCTTGGCATTGACACCAGAAATATAGTGAGTCGGATTAAGGAAAAACATCTAGTACCTGTTGTGCTCTCCTCAGCTCTCTTCAGTGTGCAATGTTACTGTTTGAGCTTGAAAAAGCTCTGCAAAGTCCATCCAGCGGGAGTTATTCCCTGAGTTTTCCTCCCGGAACGAACACGTCACAATATTACTCATTTAAATAATTCCCGCCCAATGCGTATGCAAAATAAAGGGGCAGAGTGTGTTGAAACTCGCAGTTATGGTAAGGGGCGGGACATTTTCCAAAAAACGCTCTGGACCAATCACAGCACACTTGTCCAGCCGACCAATCAGAGCAAAGAAGGAGGGGCTTCTTAGAGATGGGTACTAAAACTAAACAGAGCGATACTGGCAGACTAGGAAAGAGGTTCTGCAAAAATGTCAGATATGTGAATTATGTTTTTCAAGCATGAAAACGTATTCTAGTAGAGTGCAAAATCAAGACGTTGTCCTCTTTAACCTTTCCTTTTCTCTTTCTCCTCAGCTGTTCACGGGCCATAAAAAGCAGCCTGTAATTGTGCCAATGTACGCTGCCAGTCTGGTGAGTCGAGCCCCCTGTGTGATGCCGGTTTATTTTAAACATCCTCTCTTGCTCATGTGTGTTTAATCAGTCACCTTTGACGACTGTCGGTCTGCAGGGGATGCTGGAACCCACGAAAGAGCCGGTGAAGCCCGTCTCCGCCGCTGAAATGATCGCCTCTATAGCACAATCTCCTTCAGTCGCCCCGGAGTTGAACACCTGTCCGCCAGACACCGCCCAGGTGAGCGTCTTCACTGACCTTCATCTGCTGCACTGTTTGCAAATGGTAATATTGCAGCATATCGCACAGCTCTGTATGTGTGACCCGCGCTGGCAAAACGAGTGGGAAAGCGCACGGGGTAATTTCGAGCTACAGGTGAAAAGTTTCACTTTTGGTCGAATTTGAGGTTTTCACAATAATGCGTTCACTAAGCCTGGCTCACACTATCCCAGTGAGTTTTAATAGTAATTAAAAATCTGGTTGCATTAACATTAGGAGAATCTTTGCAGATTTTCTTCTCAAATCTTAATCAAACAATTGTGGTATCAAGGAAACAAAGTTGAATATATATTTTCCTATAGATTTGGGTTTTGACTTCAGATTTGGTGTTATTACCAGGGATTTAAAGGTATGGTTGCTAGGAAAACTTTAACTCTGATTAAACTGCTGATTTCAAAGAGGAGTCATTTTTGGTCAGATTTCCAAAAAATCATACATCATTTTGAAGGTTTTTCTTACGGAGAATATAATGAAATAACAATAACTCATATTTGAGTTATCGCCACTCATTTGCCAGCACGGGTCATGTATACGCATACATAATTGTGCTGTAATATGAAAATACAATTGATGCTAGTATAGTATGTATTATGAAATGTGTCTACTTATAAGAAACAAGAGTTTGCAGCTTTCTCTCTCTCTCACACACTCACACACAAACACGCTGCTACACATACACACAGCCACGCACAAACAATCCCCTCTCTATCTATCTATATAATTATTGTTATCCGTGTTGTCGGTTTCGCGGTCGCCATTTGAAATGTCCGTCACTTCCGTCAGTCGTAGACTTCTTGTTTCCTATTGGCTATTGTGACAGTACTGGCGTTATTACAATCTTGCTCATCCCGATAAATATCAAACATGTTTGATATGATCGGGAGCCCGATTTTTGTGAGAGCAGATCGGGAGGGCAAGATTTTATCTGTGAATGTCTCACATTACCAGATAATCAGCGCCCGAACATCGGAACCGATCGAGGTCATGGACAAGATTTTTCTCCGATTCTCGGGAGGGGGAAATCGGGTATAAATCGGTCTAAAACTCCTGTAGTGTGAGCCAGGCATAAGCCCTCGTCTAGTGATCCCAGTGCTCCGAATAGTAATTAAACATCTGAAACATTAACATTATATTAGATCTTAATATATAGGCTGTCTGTCTCAATGTTAATCAAACAATTGTGGTATCAAGGAAACAAAGTTGAATATATATTTTCCTATAGATTTGGGTTTTGACTTCAGATTTGGTGTTATTACCAGGGATTTAAAGGTATGGTTGCTAGGAAAACTTTAACTCTGATTAAACTGCTGATTTCAAAGAGGAGTCATTTTTGGTCAGATTTCCAAAAAATCATACATCATTTTGAAGGTTTTTCTTACGGAGAATATAATGAAATAACAATAACTCATATTTGAGTTATCGCCACTCATTTTGCCAGCACGGGTCATGTATACGCATACATAATGTATATTCAGATAAAGCGATAAATGCTATATTGCAAATCTCAATTGCACGATTGTTTGTATCGTTGCAAAATGTAACTAAATTATCGCTCGGCTTCATATATGAAGTTGGATATATAAGTATGTACAGCTTTATCCACATATATACAGCACACTCAGGTAAAGCAATATATACTTCATAGGAAACTGCTTGATTGCTTGTATCATCACAAAAATGTAGACTATAAAGATTATAATTATTATTGGCATTGCTTTTGTTATAAAACATCCTAAATACCACAATTTATAGCATCCCTTTCTTGACTTATTTGATGTGAAAATATTGTCACACAAAGTAGGATTAAAAACGCAACAAAAAAAATCTAAAATTGGTACGGCAATCACTAAATTAAATAAACCGAGTGTCACACATTTAACATAAAATATATATATTTATTAAGCCTGTCAAATCAATTAATCAAGTGTTTGTGTTTACATAATATATGTGTGTACTGTGTATAATAATTAGGGCGGGACTCGATTAAAAATTAATCTAATTAATTAGAGGCTTTGTAATTAATTAATCGAAATTAATCGCATTTTAATTGCATATAAATATTTGACCTGAGAACAGTGAGAAGTAATTTTTTCACATGGACTTTTAGTATACCATTGAATAATGACTGAATACATAAGCTTAATCAACAAAATTTCGTTTATTTATTTATGTCCAGCGTTTTGCGTTGAGGTGATATTAGAGGCTCGTCATAAATTCCTTGTTGCATAGCTTCCACACAACCATGCTCTTGTCGGCGCTTCCATCCTTCGTTTTTAAAACAAAATTTGCCAAGCAAAGCTGTCTCATCAGCTTCTTCGTTCATGTTCACTGTGGTTGTTGTGTTCAGAAGTCAAGAACGCTAGTTGGTGTTCCAGTATAAGCGGTCCGTCGAAACTCATTCATTAAAAAAGCGTTCAGCGGTGCAAAAATAAGTTAAAATTGTTATCAATTTTTGCGTAATTAATCTTAATTAACGCGTTAAAGTCACGCAATTAATTAATCTTAATTAGCAACGTTAAAGTCCCGCCCTAATAATAATACACACATGCATGTATATATTTAAGATTTTATATATAATATAAATACATTATATACAGTACATGCCAATATTTCTTAAATATATACGTATGCGTGTGTGTATTCAAATAAACCTAATAATTATACACAGTACACACACATATATTATGCAAACAAACTTTTATTTTGGATGCGATTAATCGATTTGACAGCACTCACTTTTTTGCATACTTTTGTGATATGTTCCCTTTTTTCCCGCCAGGAGTCTCTTCCTCCCGTTCAGTTCGACTGGAGCAGCAGTGGCCTTACAAACCCTCTGGACGGTAACAGCGATCTATCGCTTCTCACTAACATCACAGAGAAGAACGGAGAAACTGAGCTTCTCTTGTTCTGGATTATCTGTCAGTGTGAAGCTAACCTGTTGTAGTATCCGTCTCTTCATGAATGCTTCCCGCTAACAGAAACCAGCACTAATCTGGTCATGTAGATTTCATCACTAATCCAGATCTGAGCATTTGTCAACTTCTGCTTTCCTGTTTTCTCTCTCTCTCTCTCTCTGTCCGTAACCCTTCTCCTCTCTCTTTCACCGTCCCTCGTTCTCTCTGAAGCGAGTGGAGGCTCGTCTCTGCTCAACCTCGATTTTTTCGGCCCCGTGGACGAGTCGCCCTCTGGCCCGGCCACCTCCATACCAGGTTTGCTGTTTAACACTGCTCTCTGTGTGTTATTGATCTCTGCTCTATACGCATCTGTATCTTTAACCGTCCTTTTAAAACCTCCATTCTCACATGCATACGCATGGTCCCGTATCACAAAAGTGTGCTGATGTGCGTGTGATGACGTGCAGGTGTGGATCCGGAGCTGTACGAGTTGACCCAAGCAAAGCTGGACGTCAGCGGGGGCGGCAGTAGAGTCGTGGATGCGTTCGCTCGCCTCATGTCGACCGTTGAGAAGACCAGCACCTCCACCAGGTCAGTGAGCCTCCACTGCTTCTCGGCCACCAGGGGGAGCCACAGCGCTTCACTTTTGCCACATTTTGTTATGTTACAGCCTTATTTCATAATGGATTAAATTAATTATTTTCCTCAAAATTCTACAAACAATACCCCATAATGACAACGTGAAAGAAGTTTGTTTGAAATCTTTGCAAATGTATTAAAAAATTTAAAAAACGAACTGTACATAAGTATTCACAGCCTTTGCTCAATACTTTGTTGAAGCAGCTTTGGCACCACTTACAGCCTCAATCTTTTTGAGTCTGATGCTGCAAGCTTGGCACACTTATTTTTGGGCAGTTTCTCCCATTCTTCTTCGCAGGGCCTCTCAAGCTCCATCAGGTTGGATGGGGAGCATCGGTGCACAGCCATTTTCAGATCTCCCCAGAGATCGGGTTCAAGTCTGGGCTCTGGCTGGGCCACTCAAGGACATTCACAGAGTCATCCCGTAGCCACTCCTTTGTTATCTTGGCTGTGTGCTTAGGGTTGTTGTCCTGTTGGAAGATGAACCTTCGCCCCGGTTTGAGGTCCAGAGCGCTCTGGAGCAGGTTTTCATCAAGGATGTCTCTGTACATTGCTGCATCTTTCCCTCAATCCTGACCAGTCCACTAGTTCCTGCCCCACAGCATGATGCTGCCACCGAAAAACATCCCCACAGCATGATGCTGCCACCGCCATGCTTCACTGTAGGGATGTTATTGGCCAGGTGATGAGCGGTGCCTGGTTTCCTCCAGACATGACACTTGCCATTCAGGCCAAAGAGTTCAATCTTTGTTTCATCAGACCAGAGAATTTTGCTTCTCATGGTCTGAGAGTCCTTCAGGTGCCTTTAGGCAAACTCCAGACGGGCTGTCATGTGCCTTTTACGGAGGAGTGGCTTCGGTTTGTCCACGCTACCTTCCACGCCTGATTGGTGGAGAACTGCTGAGATGGTTTGTTTTTCTGGAAGGTTCTCCTCTCTGCACAGAGAAACGCTGGAGCTCTGTCAGAGCGACCATCGGGTTCTTGGTCACCTCCCTGATTAAGGCCCATCCCCCCGATCGCTCAGTTTGGCCCGGCGGCCAGCTCTAGGAAGAATCCTGGTGGTTCCAATCTTCCATTTACGAATGATGGAGGCCACTGTGCTCATTGGGACCTTCAATGCAGCAGAAATGTTTCTGTCTCGGAGGTCTACAGACAATTCCTTGGGACTTCATGGCTTGGTCTGTGCTCTGACATATTGTGGGATCTTATATAGACAGGTGTGTGCCTTTCCAAAGCATGTCCAATCAGCTGAATTTACCACAGGTGGACTCCAATCAAGTTGTAGAAACATCTCAAGGATGATCAGTGGAGATGGGATGCACCTGAGCTCAAATAAAAAGTCTTTGCCATGACACTCCAAATTAAGATTTCAAACAAGCTTCTTTCACGTTGTCATAAATTTTGAGGAAAATAATTTATTTAAAAGGTCTGATCTGATATATTTCTCTGATCTGTCTGATCTCTCTCAGCAGAAAGCCTGTGCAGAAGGAGGAGAATCTGAGCGAAGAGGCTCGGCGAGTGATCGCGGGCCTGCCGGACCTGTCGTTCATGCAGGCTAAAGTCCTCATGTTCCCCTCCACGCTGACTCCTCTCCTGCCCTCCTCCACGCCCGACTGATGCGTTCTTCTCTTCCGCTTCCTTTCACCCCTCTTTCTCTGTGTATCGCTCTCCAGTTTTCACGATACTGACCGTTATATGATTTTAATTTCGTCCTTTTGGTTTTCTAGCTCTTTTTTGGGGTCATTTTTAAGTTCAAATCCATCGTCCTATGTTAGAGAGAGAGCGCGTATGAGATAATCGGCTACTGATCGACGGCTTTAGAGAGGAAGAGATGGTTTTATTTGTAGACGCTAGGAAAAGAGTGTGTTTATATTAGAGCCTGTCTGTATATAATCAGGGATGAGAGTTTCCTTTGGACAGTTACGTTGGTGTGTACGAGAGGCACTTTTGTTGTTTTCGGGTTTGTTTGTTTTTATGAAACACTGGGTAAAAGTCCTTCAATGGCACAAATGATGATGTGAATGATCTGATTTGTGTTTCGATATGTAAAAGCGTAGTTATATAGACTTGAAATCAAACTTTCCTTTTGATTTTTTGGTATCAAAGGCCTTTTTAATCGTTTTGGCTGTTCCATTACAATCAATATTGGTATTGTAGGTTTTATTTCTTTGATTTCACACATGCATTAGTGAACACTTTTTTTTGTGCGATATCCTCGCGGATAGACTGTAGACGAGTCCATCAACGACTATAGAAACGACAGCGCTTCGCTGCTCGTATTCGGTTCTTATTTTGTCGTTAGTTATTTTTTAATGTAAGTTGAAACCACTGGCTTCGGACTGTAGTGAAGGAATCGTCGAATGAATGATTAACTTGAATTATATAGAGCTGTATCGAGAATAAGGGACCAATATCTGCTGTAAGTTTCCGCTCATTTCCCTGTTATCGTTGTGTTTTGGGTCATGCTGTATCTGTGTTTTATTTAATCTGCCAAATCCGACTCTTTTGGAGGACGTCTGCCTTGCAGTGATCCTGTACGCCAGGAGTGCATGATGGGACACGTTCTCCAGAAACATCTGTAAAGAGTTTCCCATCTTTTTCTCCCAGTTTTTTTTTTTATGTGTGTGTGTGTGTGTGTCATTGTTTATTCTGTCTCCTGGAGGATTTTGCACATTGTAAAGACATACGGAAGAACTGCTTACATAGTTAACTGTGGCTTCGGACTGTGTACAGTCAAACTATGAAACATGTAAAAATTGTTATGGGAAAATTCCTATGGAAAACTCATACAGATGAATGATATCTCTAAAGAGCCTGTACCGAGGTCAATCGCGCATGCCCGGGTTCTTGGAAAAAACAAAAAAACAAACTAGTGTGTAAATTTTCTTTAAGTGTACACAAGAAATTAAAATAATTTAAGAGAAAAGCTGTTTTGGTGTGGAATCGTCTTCATTCATTGGGTTATTTTGGGGACAAACTGAAAGACATTTTGTTTCGGAATTTCTTTTATTTAAAAATTTTAAATACTGAAATAATTTCCACAAGAAAAAGTATTAAAATATCATGATATTACAAAATCACATTGTGCGCCCTGTATCAAAATAAATATATGGATGTAAGCATATACGTAACCTTTTTGCTGTACATCCCATAATACAGAAACATTGCCCTTAATATTTCCTGATACAAGTACAGAAAGTTTTCATTTGCGTGTCAAATCATGACCCAACCAACACCTCCATAATGTGATCCAGTTCGTTCAGGTCCAGTTTGAAAGTCTGATTAGACGGAAGAGCCGATTGGCTCGTCCCGCCGTTTCCGTAACGGCGAGCGTCTTCACAAGGTCGTCCGTTACCATGGAAACAACCCTTGACGTGCCCGAGGTCGCGCTCGGGGATGAACTGCAGGGGGTGTTGTCGAACAGGAAGCTGTCTATTTCCGTGAACAGGAAATCGTCCAATGAGAAATCAGCGAGATATGAGGGGGTGTGGCTAAACGCTGGTTGGGCGGAGTCAGAGAGAGCATGCATTTCATAAAGCTCTGGATCTGGATGTCTCAGCTCACCTGAATGATCAAAGTCAGTGCTAGTAATATCTGGCACGTCCTGGTCTGATGTGAGTGTTGAAAATAAAGCCGTTATTCCCACCGTTGGACACAGAGCTTCGATTTCAGCCAGCGCTGCGGTGAAGCTGTCCTTCGTCACGGGGGATGATGGGGGCTGCTGAGATCCCTCCTCCCCTCTCAGCTCGTCCTGGATGTGCCGGAGTGTGTTTGTGATGAGGACCCTGCGGGCCAGGCCCGGCTCCGTGTGTCCCGGGCGGCTGTGCAGCTTCAGCAGGGAGAGGTTGAGCACCGTCTGCCGCTGGAGCCAGTAGCCGGAGGGCGGCACTTCCTGAGGGAAGGCCCTCTTCACTACGCCATTCTCTCCGCCCTGCTCCAGCTTCCGCTTCAGGCCTCCACCCGACATATAGCGTATATCTAAGAGAGAAAGAGAACCATCAAACACAAACATATTTTTATATTAATATTTCAAATGTTCTTATTTTAAAAAAATGTACTTCAAATCAATAGTCAAATTTTACTTAAATGAGGGAAAATTTAATAAAATGACACTATTTACTAAAATGCAGTATTTTTTGTTTTATAGTGAAAAAAAATTTGTTAAAAGTATTACATATTTTATTTTTCATCTTGATTATTAAATTTAACGAATACGAATAAAATGGCAATATATACTGAAAAATATTTTATTTTCTAAAGTAATATATTTAATTACATTTTTTAATTAAAGTTACATATATTAATATATCTTAATTATTAAAGGAACAAAATCGACGTATAAAATTACAATATTTAATTTTAAAAATGTGTATTTTTATTGAAACGTTTTCTAAAGTAAAATATATTTAACTCAAAATAAATGTAATACAATTAAATGTTAAATATATTTGAATGAAAAAAATGTACTGTAAAAATGGACAATTTTAAAATGTATATTTTCTTTTTTTATCATTTAATTAAAAATAAAATGAAATTGTTAAGATTAAATGTTAAATATATTAAAATATCTTAATTATTAAGACAATTTTATAAAAAAGCGACTATATTTTTTAAATGTATATTATTTTTATTTAAATGTTAAAAATAAAAGTATTACAATTAAATGTTAAATATATTAAGATATCATAGTGATTGAATTAAATGAATGAAACTGACTGTGATAAAATAACAATATTTATTTTAAATAAATGTAATACAATTAAATGTTAAATATATTAATATCTGAATTATTAAATTTAATGAATACAATTGACTAATAATTTTTTTTTATACAACTGAAATATATATATTTTTAAATACAGCATTACATATTAATATGAATACTTTGCTCAAATGAACGAATAGCCAAATACTCAGTGCTTTCCACTGAATCAACATCCATCAGTCAACTCATGACTACACACATGACTCTCCTCTCATGGTCTCCGTGATTACTGTAAATCAGAGCCCTTGCTTTAAGTCGCATCACTTCCTCCCAGCAACTGATTGGCTACGTGTGTGTGTGTGTGTGTGTGTGTGTGTGTGTGTGTGTGTGTGTGTGTGTGTGTGTGTGTGTGTGTGTGTGTGTAGCTCATAAACGTGACAAACAGCCGTGTGTAGTTCGTGTGAACCGCAGTCAGAGCTGGACGAATGCAGTCACACCGAGAGCGCGTTCCAGAACCCTGAGAATTCTAGACTTTTCATATTTGAATCTCTTGCGTTCTTTCTTGAGTGACGACATAGTTCTGTAAGTGATGTCATAGTGTGCACAGCACAGCTGACGGATCTAAACGCCCTCTGTGTGCATTCGCATCGCTTTATGTGTCCAACGCGTGGATATGCATCGCCTCATAATTAGTTTGCTTGTAGAAGAGCTCGCGCGCGACTTGTTGACGCAAAGTTGCGTAGTTTAAAGTTGTGTGAGTCGCTGAACCCGTGACATTAAGCGCTGCACGCCCACATCATATCAGCTCAAAGTGAAACCTCAGCTGGCTTACAGTAAAATGAAAGCGTCATGGCTGTCTAATACTCACTCCAACAACCGGCAAGTCCTGAGAATGCAATGCCTGTCTTAAAATGTGACCGTCTGTAGTACATGCGGCGCAATGGGTCGAGTCATGTCTGTCACTAGAGTCATTCAGGGGCTTTAAAATCCTATACGTTTTACTTTTAAACAATACAATACATTTGAGACATTGAATGTATACATAGATCAATACAACACGACTCCAAAAGTAAATAAATACAAATTATCTACTATACAGTTATGCGTACAAGTATTAACCTTTAAA
>CM040914.1:46192810-46227810 GCA_023029165.1 Gobiocypris rarus
AGCAATTTTGAGCGTGGCATGGTTGTTGGTGCCAGACGGGCCGGTCTGAGTATTTCACAATCTGCTCAGTTACTGGGATTTTTACACACAACCATTTCTAGGGCTTGCAAAGAATGGTGTGAAAAGGAAAAACATCCAGTATGCGGCAGTCCTGTGGGAGAAAATGCCTTGCTGATGCTAGAGGTCAGAGGAGAATGGGCCGACTGATTCAAGCTGATAGAAGAGCAACTTTGACTGAAATAACCACTCGTTACAACCGAGGTATGCAGCAAAGCATTTGTGAAGCCACAACACGCAAAACCTTGATGCGGTTGGGCTACAACAGCAGAAGACCCCACCGGGTACCACTCATCTCCACTACAAATAGGAAAAAGAGGCTACAATTTGCACAAGCGCACTAAAATTGGACAGTGAAGAATGGAAAAATGTTGCCTGGTCTGATGAGTCTCGATTTCTGTTGAGACATTCAGATGGTAGAGTCAGAATTTGGCGTAAACAGAATGAGAACATGGATCCATCATGCCTTGTTACCACTGTGCAGGCTGGTGGAGGTGGTGTAATGGTGTGGGGGTGTTTTCTTGGCACACTTTAGGCACCTTAGTGCCAAATAGGCATTGTTTAAATGCCACGGCCTACCTGAGCATTGTTTCTGACCATGTCCATCCCTTTATGACCACCATGTTCCCATCCTCTGATGGCTACTTCCAGCAGGATAATGCACCATGTCACAAAGCTTGAATCATTTCAAATTGGTTTCTTGAACATGACAATGAGTTCACTGTACTAAAATGGCCCCCACAGTCACCAGATCTCAACCCAATAGAGCATCTTTGGGATGTGGTGGAACGGGAGCTTCGTGCCCTGGATGTGCATCCCACAAATCTCCATCAACTGCAAGATGCTATCCTATCAATATGGGCCAACATTTCTAAAGAATGCTTTCAGCACCTTGTTGAATCAATGCCACGTAGAATTAAGGCAGTTCTGAAGGCGAAAGGGGGTCAAACACAGTATTAGTATGGTGTTCCTAATAATCCTTTACGTGTGTACATGATGGTACTAATCAATCCGCCAAAAAAACTAGACTTTTACTAAAACCATGTTTAATTTTCGTAAGGGCGAAAAGTGTATATTAAACAGCTTCACAGTGTTTTAACCACCCTGTATCATTATTTCTGTGCTACAGATATTCATATTAATCACGTTATTCAGTGTTGACGTAATTTCCACTGAAACAGGAAGACAGGGCGGGACAAATCAAACAGCCCCTCCCATTTTTAAATAACCGCAGTTTCCTTCTAACCCCCATTTCGTTTTACAAATACAGCGTTCTGTGCAGAATTCAAATGGGTCCGATACGGTTTGTGGTCTGTGGCGACTCGATCATGTGATCCGCTCTGTGCTATCGCAGAGGTTCGCGTGACATGTGAAACCAGACTTCATCCACTCCAGTGAAAGCATATTTACACGGTCTGAATCGTTCCCTAACCCCTATATAGTGCACTGTGTGCCATTCACTCTGTAGCGAACAAGTGACCGATTTCAGCCGCAGCTTCAGCGTCTGTTTATAATGTAGGGGGCGGGGCTTCCGATTCTAGAGAGCATTTGATTGGATAGAAAATGATGAGACGCTGAAGTGCAGAGTGATGTCATCAGAATCATTGATCCTTATTGGAGGAAGTGAGAGACTAACTTTTAAACATTTATATCTTCTAAATGTGTGTTTGTCATTGTTTTGGAGCGCACTAGCTAACATAATCATACTAAAAGCCAAAACACTTCAATCGTGATTTCATGGGGACTTTAAAATATATATTAATATTCCTGTGATCAAAGCTGAATTTTCAGCATCATTACTCCAGTCTTCAGTGTCACATGATCCTTCAGAAATCATTCAGATATGATGCTCAAGAAACATTTATGATTACTATATATTTTAGTGGATAAACATTGCTTCCAGGATTCTGTGATGAATAGTAAGTTCAAAAGAACAGCATTTATTTGAAATAAAATCTTTTTATAAATGTCTTTCCTGTTATTTTTGATCAATTTGATGCATCCTTGATGAATAAAAGTATTAATTTCTTATAAATAAATAATCCTATTGACCCCAAACTTTTGAACAGGAGTGAATGCAGCGTCTGTCAGATCTGACTGTGATAAGATCATGTGATCACAACAGTGATGAATCACAACCTCCAACCAGCGCCGCCCACTGGAAACAACGAGGGATTGGCTAGTTTATGTAACGCAGATGAAACACATTAAACATGTTGCGGAACGTTCCAGTTAAAACCATTTTTATTAAACTTTTCCTTCATAGTTTATTTAAACATTGTGTGACATAAAAGAAAACAGAAATACAGGAGAAAAGACCATTTTCTCCCGGAAAACCAAAAGAAATTACATACGCAATGTTGCTTTAACTATAGTGATGTAATTTCCTGTTTATCAGTCACTCAGTGGGATCAGCATTTATATAGATACATTTATTCATAAATCTGCATCTTTATTACAGTGACGCTGCTGTTGTGCTGTCAGTAAACAAATGTTGAGTCCAATATACAGGATATACATAATATACGTGTAAGCATCAAAACTGATTAAGAGAAAGAACCAATTCATAATATTGACATTTAAACTACAAGGATTTGGTTCTTGTTTTCCAAAGTATTATTACACAGAATTGCACAGGATGATAATGCTGTTAGAATGGTGGCAAACAACTAGCACATAATGAGACTGCGTTTGAACGAGCGCTTTTTTTGAAGCGTCCCGTTCAGAGGACCGGTATCTTGAAATGCTGAAGAGCACAAATAAAAAAAAAATCTGAAAAAACAACGGTCCACCAAACGCAGAGAAGGCAGCGGTTGAAGGAGAGGTCGCCGGGGCAACCACACCGGGAGCCATAGTAACGGAACCCACTATTCAGAGGTCGGTTATGACATCACAGTCCACTGCTTCCTTCAAAGTTCTGAAGAGGAAGTTCAAAGCGAAATCTAGTTGCGGGACTTCTTCGTCCATAAGTGCTTTTGGATGCTTGTCAAAATGGCCGCACAGAATTTGAGATGTTTGCCCTTAGCAGAATGTGGGCCGCTCTCTAAATTTTGGGAACGTGTTGGTCATGCAGCAAAGTGCATGCATGATTCAATATCAGGCAAATTTTAATTTGATCCTTTCTTACTCTGGTTCTCATTAATATTCTCAGTCTAAATTGACTCACTCACTCAGCGATTCACTCACTCACTGACTGACTCATGACTCACTCACCCACCCACCGACTCACCGACTGACTCATGACTCACATAACGATTCACTCACTCACACTAACTGACTGACTCACCGACTGACTGACTCATGACTCACATAACGATTCACTCACTCACACTAACTGACTGACTCATGACTCACCAATTCACTCACTCAGGACTCACTCACACACACTAACCGACTAACTCGCTCACCCACTCACTCACTCACTGCTTCACTCACTCACTGCTTCACTCACTCACTGCTTCACTCACTCACTGACTTGCTCACCCACTCACCCACTCACCCACTTCACCACTCACCCACTGACTTGCTCACCCACTCACTCACTGCTTCACCCACCCACTCACTCACTGCTTCACCCACCCACTCACTCACTGCTTCACTCACTCACTCACTGCTTCACTCACTCACTGACTTGCTCACCCACTCACTCACTGCTTCACCCACTCACTCACTCACTCACCCACTGACTTGCTCACCCACTCACTCACTGCTTCACTCACTGCTTCACTCACTCACTGCTTCACTCACTCACTGACTTGCTCACCCACTCACTCACTGCTTCACCCACCCACTCACTCACTGCTTCACTCACTCACTCACTCACTGCTTCACTCACTCACTCACTGCTTCACTCACTCACTCACTGCTTCACTCACTCACTCACTGCTTCACTCACTCACTCACTGCTTCACTCACTCACTCACTCACTGCTTCACTCACTCACCCACTGACTTGCTCACCCACTCACTCACTTGCTCACCCACTCACTCACTGCTTCACTCACTGCTTCACTCACTCACTCACTGACTTGCTCACCCACTCACTGCTTCACTCACTGCTTCACTCACTCACCCACTGACTTGCTCACCCACTCACTCACTCACCCACTCACTCACTCACTGCTTCACTCACTCACCCACTGACTTGCTCATCCACTCACTCACTGATTCGCTCACTCACTGCTTCACTCACTCACTCACTGCTTCACTCACTCACTGCTTCACTCACTCACTCACTGCTTCACTCACTCACTGCTTCACTCACTCACTGCTTCACTCACTCACTGCTTCACTCACTCACTGGTTCACTCACTCACTGGTTCACTCACCACCGGTTCACTCACTCACCCACTGACTTGCTCACCCACTCACTCACTGATTCAATCACTCACTGCTTCACTCACTGCTTCACTCACTGCTTCACTCACTGCTTCACTCACTCACTGCTTCACTCACTCACTCACTGCTTCACTCACTCACCACTGCTTCACTCACTCACCACCGCTTCACTCACCACTCACTGCTTCACTCACTCACCCACTGACTTGCTCACCCACTCACTCACTGCTTCACTCACTCACTGCTTCACTCACTCACTGCTTCACTCACTCACTGCTTCACTCACTCACTGCTTCACTCACTCACTGCTTCACTCACTCACTGCTTCACTCACTCACTCACTGCTTCACTCACTCACTGCTTCACTCACTCACTCACTGCTTCACTCACTCACTCACTGCTTCACTCACTCACCCACTGCCTCGCTCACCCACTAACACACTGATCTCCCTCATTCATTCACTCACCCACTGACTCGCTCACTCGTAAACTGTGGCGTGTGGTAGGTAACGTTACTGTTGTCTTGATGGAGTTGTTGGTGTTTGAAGGCACCGGGCCTCAGCAGCATCCTCCACTGGACGCCTTAACTGGCGTGCTCTGAATCTTGACATTAGATTTGTCGGGCCCTCCTGCGGTGGCCCCGGGGCCCATTCTCTTCTTGATCTCAGCCGCCATGGTCATGAAGGCCTGTTCCACATTACTGGAGCTCTTCGCACTCGTCTCAAGGAACGGGATGCCAAGAGAGTCTGCAAACTCCTGCAAGAGACGTGCTTATTTTAGCATGTTTAATATAAACATATACGCATACACACGTATATACGCATAGTGTGTGTGAATATAAATATTTTTTTATATATATATATATATATATATATATATATATATATATATATATATATATATATATATATATATATATATATATATATATATATATATATATATATATATATATACATATATATATATATATATATATATATATACACACACACACACACACACCGATCAGGCATAACATAATGACCACTGACATGTGAAGTGAATAACACTGATTATCTCTTGATCACGGCACCTGTTAGTGGGTGGGATATATTAGGCAGCAAGTGAACATTTTGTCCTCAGAGTTGATGTGTTAGAAGCAGGAAAAATGGGCAAGCGTAAGGATTTGAGCGAGTTTGACAACGGCCAGATTGTGATGGCTAGACGACTGGGTCAGAGCATCTCCAAAACTCCAGCTCTTGTGGGTGTTCCCGGTCTGCAGTGGTCAGGATCTATCAAAAGTGCTCCAAGGAAGGAACAGTGGAGAACCGGACACAGGGTCATGGGTCCAATCAAACAGACGAGCTACTGGAGCTCAAATTGTTCAAGAAGTTAATGCTGGTTCTGATAGAAAGGTGTCAGAATACACAGAGCATCGCAGTTTGTTGCGTATGGGGCGGCTTAGCCGCTGACCAGTCAGGGTGCCCATGCTGACCCCTGACCCCGCCGAAAGCCCCAACAGTGGCACGTGAGGATCAGAACTTGACCCCGGAGCAATGGAAGAATGTGGCCTGGTCTGATGAGTCTTTTACATCACGTGGATGGCCAGGTGTGTGTGCGTGGCTTACCTGGGGAACACATGGCCCCAGGATGCACTATAGGGAAGAAGGTGAGCCGGCGGAGGTGATGCTTTGGGCAATGTTCTGCTGGGAAACCTTGGGTCCTGCCATCCATGTGGATGTTACTTTGACTCGTACCACCTACCTAAGCATTGTTGCAGACCACGTAAACCCTTTCATGGAAACGGTATTCCCTGGTGGCTGTGGCACTTCCTGCAGGATAATGCTCCTGCCTCAAAGCACAAATGCTTCAGGAATGATTTGAGGAGCACAACAAGTTCGAGGTGTTGACTTGGCCTCCAAATTCCCCAGATCTCAATCCAATTGAGCATCTGTGGGATGTGCTGAACAAACAAGTCCGATCCATGGAGGCCCCACCTCGTGATTTACAGGACTTAAGGAATCTGCTGCTAACATCTTGGTGCCAGATACCACAGCACACCTTCAGGGGTCTAGTGGAGTCCATGCTTTGATGGGTCAGGGCTGTTTTGGCAGCAAAAGGGGGACCAACACAATATTAGGAATGCCATAATGTTATGCCTGATCTGTGTATATATAAATAAATATATATATATTTATATAAAATAATTTCAGTTTGCAACCAGGAAAGGTTTAAGGTTTAATTGTTAATTATTTCAATGATTAATCAGTCAGTTGTCTTGGTGCAGGCAGGAAAGGTGTGCTCTGCGGGCAGTAGAGCTCATGCAGCCGTATAGTGTTGTGTTCTGCCGACTGCAGTGCTCAGATCCTGTACCTTCGCTGCTGTGTACTCCACAAGTTTCTTAGTGGTCAGATCACACTTGTTTCCCACCAGGAGTTTGTTGACGTTTTCGCTAGCGTAGCGATCGATCTCCTGAAGCCACTGTTTGACGTTATTGAAGGACTCCTGAGGAAACACATGCCATTAAAACCAACCAGCACTGACACACACAGAAACGCTCGCGCCCGCGGTGCCATGCTAATGTTTGGTCACCTGATCCGTGACATCATAAACAACGATGATCCCGTGAGCTCCTCTGTAGTAGCTGGACGTGATGGTGCGGAATCGCTCCTGACCGGCTGTGTCCCACTGTTAACACAGCAAACACACACGTTTAGCAACTCCACACAAATATGAAGCAGCACAGGTGTTTCAACACTGATGATAATCAGAAATCAGCATATCTGAACGATTTCTGAAGGATCATGTGACATTACTGGAGTAACGATCACAGCAATAAATTACATTTTAACATTCACATAGAAAACATATTTCTGTTTTTAGAGTATTTTTGATCAAATAAATGCAGGATTGGTGAGCAGAAGAATATTAAAACATCTCAAACGTCTGAACGGCAGTGTCTATGGCAGTAATAAAACTCAGACGTGACAGTGATGAGAATGCAACATCTACTTGCGATGCGTTTGCAGTGACGTACTTGAGTCAGCCGGTAAAGTGAGCACTTACGATCTGTAGTTTGATGGTCTTTCCATCGAGTTCTATCGTCCGGATTTTGAAGTCCACTCCGATTGTGCTGATGTAGCTCTCGGTGTACGTGTCGTCCTGAGGAAAGAAGCGCACGCTCAATAACACACAAGACGTGGAGCAATGATGCAGATGCAGTCATTTCACAGCTAGCTATGTTTGCCTCCAAAGTTGCGAATTAAACTGGAATAAATAATAAGACCGGGTTCCCAGTCCATGTGTTCAACAAAACAAAACAGCCACTTCCTGAGAAATTGGCACAAAATATCAGTTGCTGCAATCGGGGAAGAAACTGTGGCTCGCTCCTCCATCATAAGCCGTGTTTCCACCGCAGGGACCAGGGTCTAAACGAAGTTCCAGGGTTAAAATGTCCCCCTCAGAAAACTTTTAGGGGTGGGACTTGGGCGCTGAACATGCTGATTGGTTGACTCCACGGAGCATTTTGATTGGTTGACTCCATGCAGCATTTTGATTGGTTAAGTTCACACATCAATATTTTAATTTGTTGACCCCATGCAGCTTTCCGATTGGCTGACTCCACAGAGCTTTCCGATTGGCTGACTTTACAGAGCATTTCGATTGGCTGACTTTACAGAGCTTTCCGATTGGCTGACTTTACAGAGCTTTTCGATTGGCTGACTTTACAGAGCTTTTCGATTGGCTGACTTTACAGAGCATTTCGATTGGCTGACTTTACAGAGCATTTCAATTGGCTGACTTTACAGAGCTTTTGATTGGCTGACTTTACAGAGCTTTTCGATTGGCTGACTTTACAGAGCTTTTCGATTGGCTGACTTTACAGAGCTTTCCGATTGGCTGACTTTACAGAGCATTTCGATTGGCTGACTTTACAGAGCTTTTCGATTGGCTGACTTTACAGAGCATTTCGATTGGCTGACTTTACAGAGCATTTCGATTGGCTGACTTTACAGAGCTTTCGATTGGCTGACTTTACAGAGCTTTGATTGGCTGACTTTACAGAGCTTTCGATTGGCTGACTTTACAGAGCATTTCGATTGGCTGACTTTACAGAGCATTTCAATTGGCTGACTTTACAGAGCTTTCGATTGGCTGACTTTACAGAGCTTTTCGATTGGCTGACTTTACAGAGCTTTTCGATTGGCTGACTTTACAGAGCTTGATTGGCTGACTTTACAGAGCTTTTCGATTGGCTGACTTTACAGAGCATTTCGATTGGCTTACTCCACAGAGCTTTTCGATTGGCTGACTTTACAGAGCTTTTCGATTGGCTGACTTTACAGAGCTTTTCGATTGGCTGACTTTACAGAGCTTTTCGATTGGCTGACTTTACAGAGCATTTCAATTGGCTTACTCCACAGAGCTTTTCGATTGGCTGACTTTACAGAGCATTTCGATTGGCTGACTTTACAGAGCATTTCGATTGGCTGACTTTACAGAGCATTTCGATTGGCTGACTTTACAGAGCATTTCAATTGGCTGACTTTACAGAGCATTTCAATTGGCTGACTTTACAGAGCATTTCGATTGGCTGACTCCACAGAGCTTGGCTGACTTTACAGAGCTTTTCGATTGGCTGACTTTACAGAGCTTTTGATTGGCTGACTTTACAGAGCTTTTCGATTGGCTGACTTTACAGAGCTTTTCGATTGGCTGACTTTACAGAGCATTTCGATTGGCTGACTTTACAGAGCATTTCGATTGGCTGACTTTACAGAGCATTTCAATTATTGACTTTACAGAGCATTTCAATTGGCTGACTTTACAGAGCATTTCAATTGGCTGACTTTACAGAGCATTTCGATTGGCTGACTCACAGAGCTTTTCGATTGGCTGACTTTACAGAGCTTTTCGATTGGCTGACTTTACAGAGCATTTCGATTGGCTGACTTTACAGAGCTTTTCTGACTTTACAGAGCATTTCAATTGGCTGACTTTACAGAGCATTTCAATTGGCTGACTTTACAGAGCATTTCGATTGGCTGACTCCACAGAGCTTTTCGATTGGCTGACTTTACAGAGCTTTCGATTGGCTGACTTTACATAGCTTTTGATTGGCTTACTCCACAGAGCTTTTCGATTGGCTGACTTTACAGAGCATTTCAATTGGCTTACTCCACAGAGCTTTTCGATTGGCTGACTTTACAGAGCATTTCGATTGGCTGACTTTACAGAGCATTTCGATTGGCTGACTTTACAGAGCTTTTGATTGGCTGACTTTACAGAGCTTTTCGATTGGCTGACTTTACATAGCTTTTCGATTGGCTGACTTTACAGAGCTTTTCGATTGGCTGACTTTACAGAGCATTTGATTGGCTTACTCCACAGAGCTTTTCGATTGGCTGACTTTACAGAGCATTTCAATTGGCTGACTTTACAGAGCATTTCGATTGGCTGACTTTACAGAGCATTTCAATTGGCTTACTCCACAGAGCTTTTCGATTGGCTGACTTTACAGAGCATTTCAATTGGCTTACTCCACAGAGCTTTTCGATTGGCTGACTTTACAGAGCATTTCGATTGGCTGACTTTACAGAGCATTTCGATTGGCTGACTTTACAGAGCTTTTCGATTGGCTGACTTTACAGAGCTTTTCGATTGGCTGACTTTACAGAGCTTTTCGATTGGCTGACTTTACAGAGCTTTTCGATTGGCTGACTTTACAGAGCATTTCGATTGGCTGACTCCACAGAGCTTTCCGATTGGCTGACTCCACAGAGCTTTTCGATTGGCTGACTTTACAGAGCTTTTCGATTGGCTTACTCCACAGAGCTTTTCGATTGGCTGACTCCACAGAGCTTTTCGATTGGCTTACTCCACAGAGCTTTTCGATTGGCTGACTTTACAGAGCATTTCGATTGGCTGACTTTACAGAGCTTTTCGATTGGCTGACTTTACAGAGCTTTTCGATTGGCTGACTTTACAGAGCATTTCGATTGGCTGACTTTACAGAGCATTTCAATTGGCTGACTTTACAGAGCTTTTCGATTGGCTGACTTTACAGAGCTTTTCGATTGGCTTACTCCACAGAGCTTTTCGATTGGCTGACTTTACAGAGCTTTTCGATTGGCTGACTTTACAGAGCTTTTCGATTGGCTGACTTTACAGAGCTTTTCGATTGGCTGACTTTACAGAGCTTTTCGATTGGCTGACTTTACAGAGCTTTTCGATTGGCTGACTTTACAGAGCTTTTCGATTGGCTTACTCACAGAGCTTTTGATTGGCTGACTTTACAGAGCTTTTGATTGGCTTACTCCACAGAGCTTTTCGATTGGCTGACTTTACAGAGCTTTTCGATTGGCTTACTCCACAGAGCTTTTCGATTGGCTGACTTTACAGAGCTTTTCGATTGGCTGACTCCACAGTGATTGGCTGACTCCACAGAGCTTTTCGATTGGCTGACTCCACAGAGCTTTTCGATTGGCTGACTCCACAGAGCATTTTGATTGGCTGACTTTACAGAGCATTTTCGATTGGCTGACTTTACATAGCTTTTCGATTGGCTGACTTTACAGAGCATTTTGATTGGCTGACTTTACAGAGCATTTCAAATGGCTGATTTTACAGAGCATTTTGATTGGCTGACTTTACATAGCTTTTCGATTGGCTGACTTTACAGAGCATTTTGATTGGCTGACTTTACATAGCTTTTCGATTGGCTGACTTTACAGAGCATTTTGATTGGCTGACTTTACATAGCTTTTCGATTGGCTGACTTTACAGAGCATTTTGATTGGCTGACTTTACAGAGCTTTTCGATTGGCTGACTTTACATAGCTTTTCGATTGGCTGACTCCAAAGAGCTTTCCGATTGGCTGACTTTACATAGCTTTTCGATTGGCTGACTCCAAAGAGCTTTCCGATTGGCTGACTTTACAGAGCTTTTCGATTGGCTGACTTTACAGAGCTTTCCGATTGGCTGACTTTACAGAGCTTTTCGATTGGCTGACTTTACAGAGCTTTTGGATTGGTTGAGTTCACGCAGCATTATTTTGATTGGTTGACTCCACAGAGTATTTAATTTCAACCACCATTTTGAAAAGTCTGTTGCTGTGCATGCAGTAAGAGTTGTTTGCTATTTGAATCAACAGTGGGGTTTAAAAAATACGACCGACGACGAGGATCATGCTTTATTAAGCTTATATTTAGAGGACAAAATCCAGCGGGAACTGGAAAGTTACGCACAGTGCAACGTCACCGGACTAATTGGCCTAATCTTCACATCACTTTAGACCGCAATGGAAATGCAGACAGCAACAGGTTTGTGAACCATCATGTGAGACGCTTCAGGAGGGAACTAAACCAAATCACTTGATGACTCAGGTGTTTCTGAACCACCAAACCAACATTTGAGAGGCTGTCCAGATATCCAATCACAGCCTCTGTTGAGGCAAAGTCATGTGAGATTGTTGCACATCGAGGGATTTATTCAGTAAATGTGTTTTCATCATAGTTTATGCATGTCTTTTATAGCAGATAGCAGATCAGTTTTTTATGTGTATTTTTAGAATTTATGTGCATCTTGACATTTCAATCCAGCGTTTATCCCAAAATGTGCATTAAAAACAGGTGAATGGAAACATAGCTACTGAATAAAGTAGCGTAAATAATAACCAGGTAAACAGGTAGTGCCGCCCATCCCGACCCAGTCAGCCCGAAGAAATAACACCCTTCACCTTTAGCATGAAACTCTTTGACAGTCAAATCACCAGTGCCATAAGAGCCACTATCTGATCTGAGTGTGTGTGAGTTGTATCTTGATGGCAGGCTAATAACTTACAGCAAAACGCAGCAGAAGGCAGGACTTCCCGACGCCCGAGTCTCCGATCAGCAGGAGTTTGAACAGGTAATCGCTGAGAGAGAGAAAGCAGAGGAGGATTCAGATAATGACATCTATCAGTAATCGCTGACACTCCCGCTCAGCTGTCGTGTGTGACGTGGAACTGGGAATTACGTTACGCAACACGTGTGTGTGTGTGTCATCATGTCTCAACGTTACAGATGAGCCACATGAATCTGACGGGGAAATAATGGACATAAATGGAGGAATAACCTTCAACCCCCCCAAAAAAATCTAAAGGAAACTAAATGTGTCATTATGCAAAACTTGGTTCCTTTTCTTCTGATTTTGATGTGAATTACAGTCTTGACATCATCCTGACAGGTCTTTTAGATCATCACCATACCAGGGTATGACCATCACCATACCAGGGTATGACCATCACCATACCAGGGTATGAGCATCACCATACCAGGGTATGACCATCACCATACCAGGGTATGAGCATCACCATACCAGGGTATGAGCATCACCATACCAGGGTATGAGCATCACCATACCAGGGTATGAGCATCACCATACCAGGGTATGAGCATCACCATACCAGGGTATGAGCATCACCATACCAGGGTATGAGCATCACCATACCAGGGTATGAGCATCACCATACCAGGGTATGAGCATCACCATACCAGGGTATGAGCATCACCATACCAGGGTATGAGCATCACCATACCAGGGTATGAGCATCACCATACCAGGGTATGAGCATCACCATACCAGGGTATGAGCATCACCATACCAGGGTATGAGCATCACCATACCAGGGTATGACCATCACCATACCAGGGTATGACCATCACCATACCAGGGTATGACCATCACCATACCAGGGTATGACCATCACCATACCAGGGTATAAGCATCACCATACCAGGGTATGACCATCACCATACCAGGGTATAACCATCACCATACCAGGGTATAATCATTACCATACCAGGGTATGACCATCACCATACCAGGGTATGACCATCACCATACCAGGGTATGACCATCACCATACCAGGGTATAAGCATCACCATACCAAGGTATAACCATCACCATACCAGGGTATAAGCATCACCATACCAGGGTATAAGCATCACCATACCAGGGTATAAGCATCACCATACCAGGGTATAAGCATCACCATACCAGGGTATGACCATCACCATACCAGGGTATGACCATCACCATACCAGGGTATGACCATCACCATACCAGGGTATAAGCATCACCATACCAGGGTATAAGCATCACCATACCAGGGTATGACCATCACCATACCAGGGTATGACCATCACCATACCAGGGTATAAGCATCACCATACCAGGGTATAACCATCACCATACCAGGGTATAATCATTACCATACCAGGGTATGACCATCACCATACCAGGGTATGACCATCACCATACCAGGGTATGACCATCACCATACCAGGGTATAACCATCACCATACCAGGGTATGACCATCACCATACCAGGGTATAACCATCACCATACCAGGGTATAACCATCACCATACCATGGTATATAACCATCACCATACCAGGGTATGACCATCACCATAGCAGGGTATAACCATCACCATACCATGGTATATAACCATTACCATACCAGGGTATGACCATTACAATACCAGGGTATAACCATCACCATACCATGGTATATAACCATCACCATACCAGGGTATAACCATCACCATACCATGGTATATAACCATCACCATACCAGGGTATAACCATCACCATACCAGGGTATGACCATCACCATAGCAGGGTATAACCACAGACTTGGACAGAGTGGTGTTGTGTGGTAACAGGTGATATAATCACCCAACAGCCCCTAAAACAAAACTCAACATGTCACACTGTCAGTAAGTTCAGGCCCAAGATCCCATTTCAACATCTGCACTGTCTGACAGCAGTTTGATCAGCCTGAGGATGATTATATTTCACTATAAACATGATCAGACGTGTAAATATTAGACCATTCCTTCAGCTTCATTTTTAACTTATCGATTTGATAACGACGTGGCACTCGAGTGTGTCAGAAACAGCCGGACAGTTGTGTTATGTATCATAATTACAGACATTAGTTACACATACACACATATCTCACGACACATATAACGTTACTTATTTATAATAATGTTTAAACCTAATCGAAACGACTGCCGGTTGTTTGCTCTTGGTCAGGGCATAGTTGTGATCAATAATACATTCATCCTGATATATAAAGTGAATATTAGGTTTACTTAGATATGTTGTTTAGTTAATACTGCCATGGTTTCTGTGGATATCAATAAAGCAGGTGACGAGTCCGCGCTCATGTGTCTGATGTGTCATCAGCGCTTTTTTTCTTCACACAAACTTACTATTCGGGATTCATGATGGACAGCACGCGAAAACTCCCGGTTTATCTGCCGTTTTCTTCCCCGCGATGAGTGCAGTTAATGTTCAAAACTCGTTTGCCGGTGATATCCGTTACTGTTCGGTTTTAAAAGCGGGTTTCAGGAGAGAAACAAGCGGAACCGGGATCCGGACACACACATAAAAAAAATGGCCACTCGACAGTGAAGCTTGAATAATAACGAACTTCGTCGTTCGGTCACTTTCGCTGCACTAACCGCCAAAATAAAAGTCCTAATAAATAAATGACTAATGACACTTGCTTGTTATTGTATATATTTGTATATATTAATACATAAATTATATTTTTGACAATATAATAATTTATTATTTATATTTTAAATATGTTTGACTAAAATATGGAGTTTATTTGGATGACTGATTTACACTTAGGACTTTTATTCTGCCAGAAAACGAAAAAGTTTATTTAAACATTTCTTTGTTTTGCCTCAAGGTTTTTTTTGGGTGTTCATACCAAGACCTGCAGTCTTCGTGACTACTAAAACAAGACTGCGTTTCTTACCCGACAATTTCCGCCCAAATGTTTAAACTTTAAATCGACCAAATGCTATTATTGTAGGTGCACATCACTGAATACACAAACTAGGCGTCTTGTGAAGCACATAACAACTTCATCCTCTAGATGGCGCTACAATCCAGTCAAAATCCATCTGTTGTCCAGTGGCACTGACCGTTAGACACACGGGTCATCGTTAAATCTCCCTAAACTCTCAGACTAATGTGATGTGTGAGTTATAGTGGAGCACATATTCTTTCTCTGTCTTGCTTTTGGTGATTTTTACCCAAACACTTTAATAATAATCGTTATCTCATGAAAGGGTCTGAAGTTCAGAGTGTGTTTAACTCATCATTTCTATCATGTTTTGGTAGTTTGGCAGTGGCTGCTGATCTTGACCCGTCTTTGACCGGTCCGAATGGAGGGGAAAGGCCCTTATCCAGACACACACACACATGCTAGGACCCTACAAATGCTATTAATACACTTGTCTGGTGACTGACCGAGTGCTTGGACAGATACGGACCATGACAGAGCGATGCGGCTGTCTGCTTTTATTGCTCAGGGTTTTATGTATGAAAAGCTTGAGGTTAAGTGATGTTTTCCTGTGTTTGTTTGCACACGTGCCGGTCATTGTTTAGTTTTTCCTGAGGCAAACACACCTATAAAGCCCATATCATACTCACAGACATCTCATCTGCTCTTCCACTAGTGGTGATGCTGTCCAACTATGTTGCACAATCCCAAAATGACTTTTTAAAGGGACTATATTGTGTTAGGAGAGCATTTATGTGTTCTGGTGTTTGTGGAGTAATACAGCCATGGAATCAGAGCATCTCAAAGGACTTCTGTTGAGCCAGTTTGTGTGTGTGTGTGTGAGAGTGTGTGTGTATTAATGTGAGAGTTTGTGTGTGTGTGTGTGTGTGTGACTCATGGGGACTCGTGTCATGTGGGGACCTAAATTGAGGTCCCCATGAGGAAACAAGCTTTTAAATCATACTAAGTGATGTTTTTAAATGTAAAAATGTCTGTAGTTGTGTGTGATGGTAGGGTTAGTGTAAGGGGAGAGAATATATGGTTTATTACAGAATAAAAACCATTACATCTATGGAGAGTACTCACAAAGATAGTGTTTCAGACGTGTGTGTGTGTGTGTGTGTGTGTGTGTGTGAGAGAGAGTGAGTGAGTGTGTGTGAGAGCCTGTGTGTGTGAGTGAGTGTGTGTGTGTGTGTGAAAGCGAGAGTGAGTGTGTGTGAGAGCCTGTGTGTGTGTGTGTGTGTGTGTGTGAAAGCGAGTGAGTGTGTGTGTGAGAGAGAGAGAGAGTGAGGGAGTGTGTGTGTGAGAGAGAGAGAGAGTGAGGGAGTGTGTGTGTGAGTCTGTGTGTGTGTGTGTGTGTTTCTGGTGGGGCAAACTGGGGGGGTGTGGTTAACATTTCAAGACAAGGAGAGGGTCAGTGTGATTGACAGGTGAGGGGTGGTGATGTCACAAAGACGCAGTATAAAATGTGAATGTGGGGCAAAACTGATAATCTGAGCTTATTTGGGGAGTTTTCCAAACCCACAACCAGTCACACACTCTTCAGAGCGGACGCCGATATCGGTAAGGAGCTTGACTGGACTTTCTAAAGCTTTGTGCAAAAGATAAGATGCAAATGACCGCATTTGTCATTATTCTAATACTTAAAATGCTTTAAAGAGCAGCACAATTAAGTCTACTCGTTTTGAATTGATATTTCAAATAATACATTTTTTTTGTAATCTTTTGTAGTAGAATTTGACTGAGAAGGGCAAACTATCATTTCAAATGTAACTTTAAAAGTTCAAATTAAACTTAAATCGGTAGTTTTTAAGCAGAATTAAACGAGACAGGGTAAAATAGTCAAATTAAACTTCAAATTAAACTCAAAAGTAAAATTATAGCTCGTTACAGAAAGTGAAAAGTAGTAAATTCATTTACAAAACTAAAAAAAGTAAACAAAAATGATATTTCACTGCAGAATTTTACATTTTACAAAAATGTTATATTTAATTTGTTTTAATTTAACAAGGCTACTTTTAAAAAGTTAAAAAGTCATCTTAAAAGCACAATTAATTGAGACTTAACATTAAAATCGTAAAATTAAAGCTAAAAGTAAAAGTATAGTTTGTGACAGAATTAGTTGAGAAAGTGAAAAGTAGTAAAAATGTTAAGTTGAGTAAAATTTCACTGCAGTTTTTATGTTACAAAAGGAAAACTTTTGCAATAAACATAAAAGTCCAAATTTAATTAAAATAGCAGAATTTAAGCTATATAAAAGCTCAAAATAAAAAGATAAAGCAGATTAATAATAATAATAAAAGCAGATTTCACTGACAGGATAAAATAGTGAAATAAAGCTTAAAATGAAAAGGTTTCAATTAAACTAGTAAAATAATAGTTTGTGACAGAATTTGTTGGGTTATAACTACTAGTAAAAAATAACAAAAAGGGAAAACTTCTGGGATGGATGGAAAAACACAAAATTGATTTTAAAAGTGCAGAATTTGTTTGAGAAAGAGCGGGGGGAAAAGTAGTAAAGGTAAAAAAACGTTGAGTTATCAGCTCATAAACTGAGCATTGAAGGGATCTGCGGAGAGTTTAGTGAAACTAGTCCTCAAGGTCACCGGAGCTCTCCGGATCACCGGAGCCTGACGCTGGAAAAACACTGGAGTGCCGAGAACATCACAGGAGCTCAGCTCTGCACTTACTGTTACTTTACATCACTCTGATGAATGCAAACAAAATAAGTGCATAAGTGTAGTCTAAGATGAATCTGATGTCTGTAGAGGTCAGATGTAGAGGTCACTCAACACACACACACACACACTTCATGTTTAGTGCATGAAAGCAACAGGAAATAATGCAATGCATAAACAATATGCTTTAAGCTGAAGGTGAACTGATGCTAATCTGACTCTTGTTTAATGATGAGATGTTTACTGAAACACCTGGGATTGTTATTGAGGCCATGTGTGTGTGTGTTTTACGGGCTTGTCTTCTCATGTGCAGAAGATGGCCGATCACGAGCTGGTTCTGAAGTGCTGGGGAGCCGTGGAGGCCGACTACACGGCTCACGGAGGAGAGGTTCTGACCCGGTTAGTTCCCGACGCAGAGCTGAGCGCGGCCTGTCCGGTCGTCTGGCTAATGTCTTCTCTCTCTTCAGCTTGTTTAAGGAGTATCCGGACACGCAGAAGCTCTTCCCGAAGTTTGTGGGCATCGCTCAGGCGGATCTGGCGGGAAACGCGGCGGTGGCGGCCCACGGCGCGACCGTCCTGAAGAAGCTGGGCGAGCTGCTGAAGGCCAAAGGGGATCACGCTGCCCTCCTCAAACCGCTGGCCAGCACGCACGCCAAAACACACAAGATCGCCCTCAACAACTTCAGGGTGACGCAGGACACCTCCACTCACACCCCTCACCTCCAGACCGCGCGCACTCACTGACCCACTGCGTCACACACTCGAGATGAGTTACACACTTCAATTAACAGCAACATGCCATCAAATTAAATGGCATATTTTAATTGAGTAACTGATTAAGGGTTGAATATGTAATGAGTATTCGATTCAATTTGATGGAATTTTGCTATTAATTGAAATGCGTAAAATATAAATAATACTAATATTTATTATTTATAATTAGATCATTCATATTATATATAAATAATAAGTTACATGTAATACAAATGTATAATTAATGTAATATATTTTAAATATTTGTTAAAATGAAATTAAGTAGAAAGAAAAAAAGACTTAAAATAAAATTGTATATATTTTTATAATATAAAACACACACATATATTTATACATAGTTAATTATAACATACATACACATATATATATAATATATATATATATATATATATATATATATATATATATATATATATATATATATATATTTAAAGCTATGTTCATTTTTATTTAAAATTAAAAATAAAATTATATATAAGTGTCTGGTTTAGAATTCTGTACATTAAATGTATAATTATATATGATAAAAATAATACACACACACACACACACACACACACACACACACACACACACACACACACACACACACACACACACACACACACACACACACACACACACACACTTATTTGGAATAGTAAAAAAATTAACATTTAACTTAAAAGTGAAAATCTGTATTTCATTGAAGAAAATAAAATTACACAAAAAATGATGTATTCATTAAATTAATTAATTACATTTTTGAGCAGAATGTTTTTTAGAAAGGGAAACTAGCTGAACTATGACCTCGCAAGTTTAAATGTCGTTCATTAAATATGATAAAAATGATATATTATAGATAGATGGGTAGTAGAAAACAAATTAACATTCAACTAAAAAGTAAAAAAGCTATATTTCATTGCAAAAAAATTATAATTTATTAATTACATAACATTAATTACAATTACACAATTGATTTACATAATGCTATTCATCAATTATATAAAAATAATAGTAATAGCAGATTTTGCCATTGACATTAACATGTTACCAGCATGAAACTCAAAACAACACACATCCGTTTTAGATACAATCCAATACATGATGCCATATAAAGGGATAGTTCATCCCGAAAGGAAAACTCCCCCATGATTTACTCTCAAGTCATCCGAACACAATCAGAGTTATATCGATAAATATCCTGGCTCCTCCAAGCTTTATAATGGCAGTGAATGGAGGTCCTGATTTTGAAGCCCAAAAAGTGCATCCATCCATTATAAAAGTGCTCCACCCGGCTCTTTGAGTGGGGGGTGAGGTAGCCTTCTGAAGCGAAGCCATGTGTTTGTGTGAGAAACATATCCATATTTAAATCTTTATAGCCTAAAATAACTAGCTTCGGACAGACAGCCACACACAAGTCAACTTGCGCTAGAAGAGTGACCTCTGACCCGACGCATCACGTATTGACGAACACGGAAGCGCAGAGGAAAACAAAACACCGGTCATGAATTAGACGTAAATAGAAATGTGGGAGGATTTCGATATGAGAGAAGAGAAGCTTGAGTTTGTCGGCCAGCTTTATTAGTTTGAACCGCGAGAGGCGTCGAAGCTTACGGTACTCCTGCATCAACTTGCATACGATTGTCCGTAGGACGCTAGTTATTTTAGGCTAAAGATTTAAATATGGATATTTTTCTTACGAAAATGCATTGCTTCGCTACAGAAGGCCTTTATTAAAGCTACACTGTGTAACTTTTTAGTTTATTCTTAGCTAAAAACACTTAGTTCTTTCAAAAATATATGTGCTCATTAATGTATATTTACTTCTTTCAAGTAATAAAGTATTCTCGTAAGTGTATAATATGCCATTGTAAATACATACGGGTGAGGGGTTCGAATGCGCGTCGCCATGTTGCCCTCCATCTTGAAAGTACAGTAGCCAAAGAGGGACATACCCGTAAATTCAAGCTTCGCCTTTGGTGTTTTAACACTCGATGGCACCGTGTCGAATGTGAAGAGGGGGATTGCTTGAGACTGATATAGCCTACAATGTAAACTTTGCCTTACGCTAGTGATGTCGTACAATATACAGAATAACGATAGCACCGATAAAAGTTACTTTACTAAGATTAGCTTGCATTCGTCTGGGAACCTGATCGCTGATGTTAGCAATGAAATGGTAAAAATAACGAAAAAGTAAAACTATTATTCATTTTACATAGATGTCATAACCTACATGTTAACTGACAAATTAAATAACTGCAAATTATAATAGTTCTCTAAAGTAACCTCATCACTTGATCGAACTGGAAGCCATGTTAATCTTGGACTAAATCAGCCACCGTAGGAGTTAAAACGAAATCGGAATTGAGAGGAACAGAAACTAATATTCACTGGATGGTCATATACCTTTTCACCGCTAGATGGGGGAAAATATCACACAGTGTAGCTTTAACCCACAGAGCTGTGTGGAGCACTTTTATAATGGATGGATCCAAAGGTAGCTACCATTCACTGCCATTATAAAGCTGGGGAAAGCCACGTCATATACACCTAGGATGGCTTGAGGGTGAGTAAATGATGTGCTAATTATTCAGGGGGTGAACTATCCCTTTAAAACGCATCATGTGCAAGGACTCCTTAGGTTTTCTGACTTTCATTTGCAGGCTCTCATGTATTCTTATAAGCACACAGACCTTCCCTCGTAAATAGTTTCTCGTGAGACGAAACGCCAACCGTGCTCTTTGTGTCGCTGTCAACAGCTGATCACGGAAGTCCTGGTGAAGGTGATGGCGGAGAAGGCCGGGCTCGACGCCGCGGGCCAGAGCGCGCTGAGGAAGGTCATGGATGTCGTCATCGGCGACATCGACGGTTACTACAAGGAGATCGGATTCGCCGGTTAAACGACACGCTGGGCGCGATGATCCCAAGAAAAGCGCTTGAGTTGTTATTGCCATTAGTGTGATGCTATGCAGCTAATCAGATAAAAAAACTATCCACAGAGAACAAATCATGTTTAAAACGCAAATATAACGGTGTTTGTTTTAGACCTTATTCAGAGCAGCGCCATGACAGTTGAGCGCGAGGCTGTGAAGGAATGACTTACCGTGTTTTCAAAAAAATAGTATAAGCTCTTACAACACTTATACATTTCTTGGACAGATGTTTTTTGTCCGTTGAACAATCCAAAAACACATTAAACAACAGTATACAACCCATTGAAGAGCTGTTTCCCTCCATCCGAGAATCAAAGATGGCGCTGGTGTGAATAACGTGTATGTAAATGTGCTTTGGAATGAGCAGATCAATCATCTGACGATCATAACAGTGACTTTAGGTGTGTTAGGGTCTCAGGAGGAGCCGCGGATTACGTCTAAATTGTAAAAAATGTGACTTTTTATTCCAATGATGCTTCTCTTGTTTTGAAAGGCCATAGATCATGCAACAATTTTGTTTCTCTACACTTGCTTTGTATTAACCTGCATTATAAATCATATTCAAGTCTTCGCTTTTGTAATGCAACACTTATCAATAAACATCGCTTTTACCCGCTGAAAATTTGATTTGTGCGTCTTTGTCATTAATGCATTAAAAAACTTGTTCAGACTATTTTTGAATTATTATAGCTGCCATATGATTGAGGTCGGGCTGATTTATGGTCAATAAGCAACACAAGGATTATGCGTGCATGTGTTTATGGTTAGTTTGACAGGTGCTTTATTCGAATCTGGTGTGTAAATCACATGGTAAAGTCATTTGGCCTGATCGGAGTCTGGAATGGGATTTATTTATGACATTGTGACCCCTACACTTTGTTAAGGGCATTAGCTAAATCTCAGCCTCTTGTTTTTCAGTCTTTCTAAGTAATCTTTATCCTCAGAAAACTGTGGGTCAATCAGCAGGCGTGCTAAAACTCACACACTCTCAGTTTTCCATTTCTCCCAAATCTCATTCCAGGACGTTTGTGGACGTGACTGAAGCCACAGAGGTTTCCTGAGTAGCGAATGCCGTTGGCTTTTACTTATACTGTGAGCCAAGGGACGTGTAATGAGCATGTGTGAAGTTCTCCCCGCGGGTTTGTCTCGTTGTCACACCAGACGTGACAACAGTCACTCTCGCAATCTCTCCAGTCTCTCTTTAAAAGTTTCTGGCAACACGTAGCCGAGGACGATGTGCTCAGAGAGCTGACCTCATGTCCAAACACACACACACACACACGTTACTGGCTTGAAAAGATGCGTGTCTCCTCTAGAGCAGGGGTTTTCAAACGGGTCCAGGGGCCACAGGGGAGTGCAAGGGGGTCTGTGGAAATTAATAATAAAAAACAAGTTTATAATCAAGTTTATAATTTAAATGTATTTGCAAGGTGTCCTTGAGTGTCTTGAAAGGTTCCCATAAATAAAATGAATTATAATAATAATAATAAATATAGCTGCAAGCAGTGATTAAGGGGCCAAGCAACAAAAATGTGTGGTTTCAGGCTCCCAAAACGTCGGATCTGGACGAAGTGCCGATACAATAATAAAATTAGTATTGGTTTTCTCAGCAAGAAATAAGAAAAACAGTTTCATTTCAATAAACAAAACTAATCAAAAGCTATTCAAATTTTTTGTGGCGCTGCCACAAATCTTTGTGTGTACCTTCAGGGAATGGTGCCGAAGACACATACCAAGTTTCGTAATGATACGTCAATGCGTTCGTAAAATATAGCATTTTATGACAAAATTCAAAATGGCCTCACTCGGACTGATGCACCAAATCTAAAGAAAGTAGAACTAGTTTTGTGATTTTTGGTCAAACCATTGAAAAGTTATAAACAAACAAGTTAATTTCTCCTTACCAGTAGGTGGCACTGCGCCCAAACTGTGCAGTACCCTAAGGTCATGGTGTTCATAACATTAGGTTATTCAAAATGGCGGAAATATTTTGAAAAATATAATTGAATTATTTTTAAAATTTTTAAATAAATTAAATTACATAAAAATAAATGTATTAAAATAAAATTAAAAATGAAATTGATTAAAATAGAACAAAAATCGAATTGATTAAAATAATTCAATAAATACATAAATAAAAATGTATCACAAATAAAATTTGAAAAAAATATATTAAACTAAATTATAAAAATTAAATTAAAATAAATAATTTTGATTTTTAAATTGATTAAAATAAAACTAAAAATATTTTTTGTAGCTCTATGCTCGTACTGTCTATTATTGACTCGTTTATTTCTCAATAGAAATTAAGACACAATTTGAGATTTTGAAAGTCCCCTGAGCAATAAAAGAGCATGAAGAGTTTGAGCCTGCGCTCTAGAAGTGCCTGTGATCGCTGGTTTGATGCGGCTCTCCTCCTCAATACCAGCATTGTTCCTGAGCTCTGCTGAAAGGGAGCATCTGGTTTCTAGGACTTTTTGAATGTGTGTGTGTGATTTGTAAGGAAGCTCAGTGTCATCCTGTATTATCTGCTGTGAGAGGAAGAGGCAGGGCAGGAAAGCAGAGGGATCTTGAGCTCTCCTGAGAACCTGTATACACGCACACTACTGACATCAAATTCAAGCTCACAAAGAACTTATGATTTAATAATGGCCGTATATGATATCAGTCAAACCTGGAGTCCATCATCTGGTCATCAATTCATGTCTTTCTCGAAACAAAGAAATACTGAAATAATAAGCTGAGTGAGATTTATTTTGTAGCGTAGGGCTTGATCGTGCAAACCTCACTGTCACAATGCTAGAGCGTTTCTAGGTGGTTGCTGTGAAATAAGGGGTTCAATATGTTGTTTTTTTGCAGTTGTGGGTTGCGTGAGGTGTTTTGAGTGGTTTAACTTTTAACATGTTGCCACGTGGTTGCTATGCTGTTGCTAAACTGTTCTGGGTGGTTGCCAGGACAGTGCTATGCAGTTGCTAGGTGCTCTATAAGTGTCAAATTTTCTATGCAGTATTTTACAATATATCATGAGTCATGACTTCAACCTGCTATGTCATTGCTCTATGGTTGCTAGGGCGTTGCTATGCAGTTTCTAGGTGTTCTAAGTGTTTTTAACATGCTCCTATGACATTGCTAGAGTTTTCTGGGTGGTTGCTAGGTGTGTTGATTGGTTTTACTTTTAACATGTTGCTATGTGGTTGCTAGGGCATTGCTATGCTGTTGCTAAAGTGTTCTAGGTGGTTGCTAGGGCGTTGTTATGAAGTTTCTAGTTGTTCTAAGTATTTTTAACATGCTCATTTGTCATTGCTAGAGTTTTCTGGGTGGTTGCTAGGTGTGTTGATTGGTTTTACTTTTAACATGTTGCTATGTGGTTGCTAGGGCGTTGCTATGCAGTTTATAGGTGTTCTAAGTGTTTTTAACATGCTCCTATGACATTGCTAGAGTTTTATGGGTGGTTGCTAGGTGTGTTGATTGGTTTTACTATAAACATGTTGCTATGTGGGTGCTAGGGCATTGCTATGCTGTTGCTAAAGTGTTCTAGGTGGTTGCTAGGGTGTTGCTATGAAGTTTCTAATTGTTCTAAGTGTTTTTAACATGCTCCTTTGTCATTGCTAGAGTTTTCTGGGTGGTTGCTAGGTGTGTTGATTGGTTTTACTTTTAACATGTTGCTATGTGATTGCTAGGGCGTTGCTATGCAGTTTCTAGGTGTTCTAAGTGTTTTTAACATGCTCCTATGACATTGCTAGAGTTTTCTGGGTGGTTGCTAGGTGTGTTGATTGGTTTTACTATAAACATGTTGCTATGTGGGTGCTAGGGCATTGCTATGCTGTTGCTAAAGTGTTCTAAGTGGTTGCTAGGGTGTTGCTATGAAGTTTCTAATTGTTCTAAGTGTTTTTAACATGCTCCTTTGTCATTGCTAGAGTTTTCTGGGTGGTTGCTAGGTGTGTTGATTGGTTTTACTTTTAACATGTTGCTATGTGGTTGCTAGGGCATTGCTATGCTGTTGCTAAAGTGTTCTAGGTGGTTGCTAGGGCGTTGTTATGAAGTTTCTAGTTGTTCTAAGTATTTTTAACATGCTCATTTGTCATTGCTAGAGTTTTCTGGGTGGTTGCTAGGTGTGTTGATTGGTTTTACTTTTAACATGTTGCTATGTGGTTGCTAGGGTGTTGCCATGCTGTTGCTAAATGCTTTTTACAATATAACACGACTTAAATCTGCTGCTAACAGGGTTTTCCGATGGTTTCTAGGGCATTGCTGTACAGTGGTTTGTAACGCATTGCTACACAGTTCCTATGCTGCATCCAAAATGCATACTCTAATAGTAGGTATTACGTTTGGTTGGAAACTTAATTCACAACCTTGTCATAGTCATGAGACCTACAGGATCAGTTGCGTCACTTCACTGCCACTCATAAACCCTTTTAGATTTGCTTTAAAAAGTGTAATTCTGTCAAGATTATTCTGATCCACAATTTAGGGCCAGCTATGGCAAAAGCCTGGTCACCTCTTGTCTTGAGCCCGGATCGGAGTTTCTGATTCGATGACCTTCTAGCTGGTGTGTTTATACAAGAGGTGCCAGTCCATTTATAACCTTAACGGTTAACCTTAAAAAAAGTTACATTTTAACCTATTCTTAAACAGACAGGCAGCCAGTGCAAAGAGAGTAAGGGTGATATGTTCATAATGCAAGTGCAGAAGTCGAGCAGCTGCGTTTTGGACTGTTTGTGAGCGATTCATATAGGACTGGCTAATACCTATATAAACGGAGTTGCAGTAATCTAGTCGAGATGAGATAAAGCATAACTCTCTCAAACTTAAGTAAAAGTAAAAACCTAGGCAAGAAGTCTTAGCTGAAAGAAACTGGATTTAGCCACTGCATTTATCTGCTTATCAAATGACAAAGCAGAATAAAAAACAACACCCACATTTTTAACAGAGGGACTAAATGTAATAGGTTACCCAACACTTGATTTGTGCTGCCAGAAACAGGTCCGAACACAACTGCCTCAGTCTCATTGAGATTTAAGAAACTTGGGGACACCCATTGCTTTAATATCTGTCAAACAAGAGGTTAAAGCACTCAAACCATCTTTCACAAACTATATAGTAGGGAAGTATTTGATTTCAGACGCAGCGCTAGAGTTTGATGCTATGCAGTTGCTAGGCATTCTAAATGTTTTAGTTTTTTTTTTAATTATAAATATGTGGCTATGTAATTGCTCATTTTTGGGGGGTGTTGCTAGGTGTGCTGAGTGATTTTTTAAATATTTCTGTGCAGCTGCTAGAGTTTTCCGACTGGTTGCTAGGGCGTTGCTAGCTGTCCTAAGAGTGTTTTTTTTTTTTTTTTTTTAATACGCTGCTTTGTAATTGCTAATGTTTTTGGGTAGTTTCTAGCGGTACTGAGTGTTTTTTAACATCTTTCTGTGCAGCTTCTAGAGCTTTCTGACTCGTTGCTAGGGTGTTGCTAGCTGTGCTGAATGGGTTTTGAAATGTTTCTGTGTTGGTGCTAGTTTTGTGACTGGTTGCTAAGGTGTTACTATGCAGTTGCTGGCTGTTCTGTTTTTTAAATATGCTGCTATGGATAGTTGCTAACAGTGCTGAATGGTTTTTAACACGTTTATGTGTTGTTGCTAATTTTCTGGCTGGTTGCTAAGATGTTGCTATGCAGCGAAGTGTTTTTCCCCGTAAATATGCTGCTATGCAATCGCAAAGGTTTGTTAGGGGGGTTGCTAGGTGTGCTGAGTGGTTTTTAAAATATTTTTGTGCAGCTTCTAGAGTTTTCTGACTGGTTGCTAGGGGGTTGCTAGGTGTGCTGAATGGGTTTTTAAAATCTTTCTGTGCAGCTTCTAGAGTTTTCTGACTCGTTGCTAGGGTGTTGCTAGCTGTGCTGAATGGGTTTTAAAATGTTTCTGTGTTGGTGCTAGTTTTGTGACTGGTTGCTGAGGTGTTGCTATGCAGTTGCTGGCTGTTCTGTTTTTTAAATATGCTGCTATGGATAGTTGCTAACAGTGCTGAATGGTTTTTAACACGTTTATGGGTTGTTGCTAATTTTCTGGCTGGTTGCTAAGATGTTGCTATGCAGCGAAGTGTTTTTCCCCGTAAATATGCTGCTATGCAATCGCAAAGGTTTGTTAGGGGGGTTGCTAGGTGTGCTGAGTGGTTTTTAAAATATTTTTGTGCAGCTTCTAGAGTTTTCTGACTGGTTGCTAGGGGGTTGCTAGGTGTGCTGAGTGGTTTTTAAAATATTTTTGTGCAGCTTCTAGAGTTTTCTGACTCGTTGCTAGGGTGTTGCTAGCTGTGCTGAATGGGTTTTAAAATGTTTCTGTGTTGGTGCTAGTTTTGTGACTGGTTGCTGAGGTGTTGCTATGCAGTTGCTGGCTGTTCTGTTTTTTAAATATGCTGCTATGGACAGTTGCTAACAGTGCTGAATGCTTTTGACACGTTTATGTGTTGTTGCTAATTTTCTGGCTGGTTGCTAAGATGTTGCTATGCAGCAAGTGTTTTCCCCGTAAATATGCTGCTATGCAATCGCAAAGGTTTGTTAGGGGTTGCTAGGTGTGCTGAGTGGTTTTAAAATATTTTTGTGCAGCTTCTAGAGTTTTCTGACTGGTTGCTAGGGCGTTGCTAGCTGTTTTGAGAGTGTTTTTTTTATTTATACAAATACGCTGCATTGTAATTGCTAAAGTTTTGGGGTGGTTTCTAGCTGAGTGGTTTTAAAATCTTTCTGTGCAGCTTCTAGAGTTTTCTGACTCGTTGCTAGGGTGTTGCTAGCTGTGCTGAATGGGTTTTAAAATGTTTCTGTGTTGGTGCTAGTTTTGTGACTGGTTGCTGAGGTGTTGCTATGCAGTTGCTGGCTGTTCTGTTTTTTAAATATGCTGCTATGGACAGTTGCTAACAGTGCTGAATGGTTTTTAACACGTTTATGGGTTGTTGCTAATTTTCTGGCTGGTTGCTAAGATGTTGCTATGCAGCGAAGTGTTTTTCCCCATAAATATGCTGCTATGCAATCGCAAAGGTTTGTTGGGGGGGTTGCTAGGTGTGCTGAGTGGTTTTTAAAATATTTTTGTGCAGCTTCTAGAGTTTTCTGACTGGTTGCTAGGGCGTTGCTAGCTGTTTTGAGAGTGTTTTTTTTATTTATACAAATACGCTGCTTTGTAATTGCTAAAGTTTTTGGGGTGGTTTCTAGCTGAGTGGTTTTTAAAATCTTTCTGTGCAGCTTCTAGAGTTTTCTGACTGGTTGCTAGGGTGTTGCTAGCTGTGCTGAATGGGTTTTGAAATGTTTCTGTGTTGGTGCTAGTTTTTTGGCTGGTTGCTAAGGTGTTGCTATGCAGTTACTAGCTGTTCTGTTTTTTAAATATAGTGCTATGGATAGTTGCTAGCAGTGCTGAATGGTTTTGCTATGCATCTAAGTGTTTTTCCACCTAAATACGCTGCTATGTAATTGCAAAGATTTTTTGGGTGTGCTGAGTGGTTTTTAGCAAGTTGACGTGTGATTTCTGCATAGTTGCTAGGGTGTTGCATCGCAGTTCCCAGAGTATCAAGTAAAAAATTCAGCATTCACAACATATATATATATATAGTTTCAATGCAGCTTTTAACTAAAATAACTCAACTTTCCTCCCCAAGACACATAATATTAGCCATCATTCATGTCTGCGCAGCACGAACGAGTTACACTCGGCATCAGGGGTTTGTTTGGATCGCGAACTATGAGCAATACCAATAGGGATGCTTGATTTAGCAAACACACACTTTACCTGGCCATAAATAAAGGCAGGAATGTGTGAAAGTGGTACGTGCGGGCAGAAACGTACCTACTGCCGTCCTGCTCTGCCAGTCTCTCTCTCTCACACACACACACACACACACACACACACACACACACACACACACACACACACACGCACGCACGCACACACGCACGCACGCACGCACACACACACACACACACACACACACACACTCTGCATTATTCAGTAACAGAATGTTGAGAGGGACAAAGGCAGGTCTCGGGAGAGACAGCTGCACTGTAGATGTGTTTGTGAAGGACTCTAATGGGCACCAGCAGAGCAGATCATGGGACAATATCACACAAACCCACTGAGACTGAACTAAAGCACCATTACAATGCATTGTGTGTGTGTGTGTGTGACCTCAGAAGTGGCTATAGCAGACCAATCATTTGGGACAATACTTGACCAACAATGCCTTTTATATTTAAAGATAGATTATGTCTTTCTGGAAAGAAAACCAAAACTTGACATTTGCTCTCTGACAGACTCAAGCCCAATTCGTGCTTGTTAAAAGATCAATTAAATGAGAGCGCGATGGCCTTGTCCTCTGGTGTGTCTGTGGGGTAAGAGGATATCTGGACGGTGCCCAGTGAATGAAGTGGTCAGTGAGGAGATTGTCAAATGAGGTCAGTCACGAGGGACCGAACGGAAAGGTTGAGAGAGAGACGGTGGCACAGGTAAGATGCCAGAAAGCCTTTTTGTCATTTCTTCGCAAAGAGCGTCCACTATTCAGGACTCGGGTTACTGATAGGATTGGTTTGCAACAGGTGAGGTTGTCATGGAAACGCAAACGAGGAAAAGAGTTAGGGGGAACACCGGAGCATTTGGGATGAGGTTACTGTAGTGCAGCAAACCCTTATTCAGAACAGAGCAGGGTTATTATAGGTAACTAAAACATTGCAAATACATTTTTGTTACCGCCACGCCCCCTTTCTGAGGAGCACAGGTGTGAAAATCCAAGAGTAAATAGAAGTTTAAGTTTACTGAAAAACAAATGTACTGTACTAAACATTTTATTTTATATATATTTTACTCTAAAATCGCAATAAAACCAAGACCACATGTCTAACCAAGTTGTGTTGGTTAGATATCACAGATTAAAGTTCCAGTGAGATTTTGTCAAGGCGTAATACCAAAAACAGCCACCGGGTGAGGCGCACAATCCACTCAATAGCTGCGTCCCAATTCGCCTACTTATACTACGACCTCTTTGTGAAGAAAAGTACATACTTTTGAGTGTGTAGCAGAAGAGTATGCAAGCTTTGGTACACACTACTTCATCATCAAACGGACTCTGTTGCGTAGTTACGTGCATCCCGCCCCGTTTAAACTCCCCTGCCAATTGTCACAGTTCAAATCCTCCACATTCAGTTTAATCTCCTACCGTATCGGAGAGAAATGTAGTCGCACGTTAATCTGCCATGTGTGGGTCTTTAATGCAGAGACTCTCCTCGTGTGTTTGCAGTTTAAAATATAATGATACATTTGAAAGTTAATGGCCAAACGTATCATTACAAAAGTCCTCAATGCTGCTGCAGGTGAAATATAACGTGGATAACGCTGAATAATATTGTTTCGTCAGGTTAAATACTGATAATTGATCACTCAAACCCTTTTATCTAAACCTCTCTACTTAATCATCAGACTCACATCCCCATGTTTGTAGTTTTTAACACTTTTTATCCGCGATTGTAGTTCTAATGGAATCCTCTCGCAATGGGTTGTGGGCAATATCAGCCGTTAGAGTATGAGTTGGACTGCACTTCGGATTCTGACCGGAAATAATAAACCATCCGGGAATCCGTGGAATACTCTTTTCAACATACTACGATTCGGGACATACTAATTCTATTTTCAAATACTATTTAGGATGGATAATATGCGAATTAGGACACAGCTAATGTTTTTTTGATGTGTTGTTCTGTCACAATATCACTTCTATCTCAAAACTGGAACCTCAGACCTTTCTGACGATATGCGATTTGTCAAGATTAGAAAAAAAAAAAAAATTGTTGATTATTAAATAGTTACAATAATGCTGTGTTCCAGGAAGGTTTTTGAGCCCGTAAATTACGACTTCAAACCACGACTTAGTAGCGTTCCAGGCAAAGTCACGTCAAACTGCCAGAAATTGCGGAAGAGAGATGTAAACAAAGCATAGAGGACTGTACGGGGTTTATGCTCATTTACAATCATTTAAATCGCCAAAAGGTGCTTACTCCTTGCTTATTTGAGGGAAAATGAGGAGAATAAACGGCGCATAAAGCAAGAGAAGCCGTTATACCTTTTATTTTACATTATTTGTATATTTGGAAATGTATTTGGTATATTCTTGCACGCAATGGATTGAAAGCTAGCTAACGCTAGAAAAGCTGCTGATAATGCATAACGTTTCCTGACAAATAACGTTAGAGCAATACCTTATTTTAATAAACGATTTGGTTTTTAATGCATGACTTCCATAAACACCGCATCCATAGGGGCCGCCATTGTTGTTTCGCGGGTTATGTGACGTCAGAACTCGTAAATGGGAGTACATGGATCAAGTACGAGTTCACGGGTGGGAAGTCACGGGTTTAACAGCCGTTCCAGTGCACTTTCACGGGTAGAAGGTTGGAAAAACACGGGTTACGGGTTGTCTGGAACGCGGCATCAATTTTGAAACATGACTCCGCCCACTAGAGGAGGAGCCCGCTAAAAGGATTTAAAGTAGCGTTTCCGTGGTAACGCAATATTCGATTTTAAAGGATGTTTTATTTTTTAATGATTCCTAATTTATGATTGCTCAAATATGTGATAGAAGAAAAAAAAGAAAAAAAGACAGAAAATTAGACCAAGCATCCCGCTAATGACGGTTAGGATTTAAATATGTAATAAATGTTATCTGAAATAAAAAAAACTAATATAAACATATATAAAAATGCTAAATATAATAAACTAATAAAAATGACAAACAAAAACAACACAATTACTAAAACTAAGTAAAAAAAAGAAGAAAAGAAATGTAATAAATCAAAAGTTCAAACTAATAATACAAATCTATATTATCTCAATGATATGGAAATAACACGGCATATTTTATAGCATAATAATTGTTTAACTTTTAGCATGTAAATGCAGCAAGACATTCCTGTCAATAAAAGTGTTCTCAGTATCATATGGATATCAAGACGCTTCAGGCCAAGAATAATAACGGTTTATATGGCCACTACCAGTCCAACGTTTGGACTCATTCATCATCATCATCATCATCATCACCATCATCATCATCACCACCATCATCACCACCATCATCATCACCACCACCACCATCATCATCATCATCACCACCACCATCATCACCACCACCACCATCATCAGCACCACCACCACCATCAATCATCACCACCATCATCACCACCACCACCACCATCACCACCACCACCACCATCAATCATCATCACCATCATCATCATCATCATCATCACCACCATCATCACCCATCATCACCACCATCAATCATCATCACCACCACCATCAATCATCATCACCACCATCAATCATCATCATCACCACCATCAATCATCATCACCATCATCATCATCATCACCACCATCAATCATCATCACCATCATCATCATCATCACCACCATCATCATCACCATCAATCATCACCACCATCATCATCATCATCATCATCACCACCATCATCATCATCACCACCATCATCATCATCATCATCACCACCATCAATCATCACCACCATCATCATCACCACCATCATCATCATCACCATCATCATCATCATCATCACCACCATCATCATCACCACCATCATCATCATCATCATCACCACCACCATCATCATCATCACCATCATCATCATCATCACCACCATCATCACCACCATCATCATCATCACCACCATCAATCATCACCACCATCATCATCATCACCACCATCAATCATCATCACCATCATCATCACCACCATCATCATCATCATCATCATCATCACCACCATCATCATCACCACCATCATTCATCATCACCACCATCATCATCACCACCACCATCATCATCATCATCATCATCACCACCATCATCATCACCATCATCATCACCACCATCAATCATCATCACCATCATCATCATCATCACCATCATCATCACCACCATCATCATCACCACCATCACCAATCATCATCATCACCACCACCATCATCATCACCATCATCAATCATCATCACCATCATCAATCATCATCATCATCATCACCACCATCACCAATCATCATCATCATCACCATCATCATCAATCATCATCATCACCACCACCATCACCAATCATCATCATCACCACCACCATCATCATCATCATCATCACCACCACCATCACCAATCATCATCATCATCACCACCATCACCAATCATCTTCATCACCACCACCATCATCATCACCATCATCAATCATCATCACCATCACCATCATCAATCATCATCATCACCACCACCATCACCATCATCATCACCACCATCATCATCATCACCACCATCACCAATCATCATCACCACCACCATCATCATCACCATCATCAATCATCATCACCACCACCATCATCAATCATCATCATCACCACCATCATCAATCATCACCATCACCAACATCACCATCATCACCACCATCATCATCATCATCACCACCACCACCAATCATCATCACCACCATCATCACCACCATCATCATCATCAACATCAACATCACCATCATCATCACCACCATCATCATCACCACCATCATCATCAACATCATCATCACCACCATCAATCATCATCACCATCATCATCATCACCATCATCATCATCATCACCACCACCATCATCATCATCACCATCATCAATCATCATCACCATCACCACCATCATCATCATCACCACCATCAATCATCATCACCATCATCATCATCATCATCACCACCATCATCAACATCACCATCATCACCACCATCAATCATCATCATCATCATCATCATCACCACCATCATCATCATCATCACCATCATCACCACCATCATCATCATCACCACCACCATCAATCATCATCACCACCATCATCATCATCATCATCACCACCACCATCAATCATCACCACCACCATCAATCATCATCACCATCATCACCACCACCATCAATCATCACCACCATCATCCACCATCATCATCATCACCATCATCATCATCATCATCATCATCATCATCATCATCAACATCACCACCACCATCATCATCATCACCATCACCACCATCATCAACATCACCACCATCATCATCACCATCACCACCATCATCATCATCATCATCATCACCACCATCATCATCATCACCATCATCAATCATCACCACCATCATCACCACCATCATCATCATCATCACCATCATCCATCATCACCATCATCACCATCATCAGGCACATTTGAGAATAACAGTGGAATAAAGTCAACAAAACTATGGGATAACACATCATGAGAATCCTGTAGTGCCAGACTAAAAACAATAAAGAAGCATTCACCCAAACCTAGTGTGTCAATATGTGTGACAAACATCAATTAAACGGATTCATTAAAAGGCTTAAAT
>CM040914.1:46232810-46375310 GCA_023029165.1 Gobiocypris rarus
CCACATGGATGGCAGGACCCAAGGTTTCCCAGCAGAACATTGCCCAAAGCATCACACTGCCTCGCTCTTCTTCCCTATAGTGCATCCTGGGGCCATGTGTTCCCCAGGTAAGCGACGCACACACACCGGCCATCCACGTGATGTAAAAGAAAACATGATTCCTCAGACCAGGCCACATTCTTCCATTGCCCGTGGTCCAGTTCTGATGCTCATGTGCCACTGTTGGTGCTTTCGGCGGGTCAGGGGTCAGCATGGGCACCCTGACTGGTCAGCGGCTATGCATACGCAACAAACTGCGATGCTCTGTGTATTCTGACACCTTTCTATCAGAACCAGCATTAACTTCTTGAGCAGTTTGAGCTCCAGTAGCTCGCCTGTTTGATCGACCACACGGGCCAGCCTTCGCTCCCCACGTGCATCAATGAGCCTGAGCCGCCCATGACCCTGTGTCCGGTTCTCCACTGTTCCTTCCTTGGAGCACTTTTGATAGATCCTGACCACTGCAGACCGGGAACACCCCACAAGAGCTGCAGTTTTGGAGATGCTCTGACCCAGTCGTCTAGCCATCACGATTTGGCCCTTGTCAAACTCGCTCAAATCCTTACACTTGCCCATTTTTCCTGCTTCTAACACATCAACTTTGAGGACAAAATGTTATTCACTTCACCTGTCATAATGTTATGCTTGATCGGTGTATATTATTTATTTATATACACACACACATGAAACTAGCTCACTCTGATATCAAATACTGTATGGTAACCTGTAACCGATGTAATCCTTTAAGTTTAGTTTGGTTGAGCAACCCAATGTATTCGGGATGATTCTGAGGTTAAATTGCAGTTTTGACTTCAAAAAATGAATACAAATATAAGACATTTGGATGTTAACACATCATAACAAATGTCTTTGATATTTTCAACACTTTTGTAGCATCGTACAAACTTTTATTCCATGCAAATCTTCTATTGATAATGACATTTAAGCAGAAAATCAACTCTCCCAACTTTCAAGAAGAAGCCCGAAGTATGTAAACAATGAAAGCAACAGATTTATTGTTTTATAGCATGACAAGGCAAGATGAAGTTTCAAGACAACGTCTCAACACCGCAAAACCAAAGAGTGATAAAAAGGGGAAAAGAGAAACGCAGAAAACATCCTGGTACCGGGAGAAACAACGTAAGCCGAGCTATAAACGTGTGTGTGGTTGCTTCGGTTTATGTGCGGAGGAGGAAAAATCACCAGCTTAACAGCCCAGTTCAGCTCTGAGTTTATATCCATGACAAATGAAATCAGAGGGAAAAAAATAAGAGAAAACATCCACATCAAAATCATTTCGGGCATTTAAGGACCTTTAATTTTTTTAAAAGAAAAAAAAATAGAGTTTAAAATGATGAAGAGAAAAAAAAAGCTTCAGTGGTGGTTTATATTCCTGCAGGCATTTCCTTCATCCACCTGCCCTTATTTTCCAAGATATAAAATAAGCTACTTCTAAACACACTCTTTCCCCTCTGCACTTCCATCCCAGGTTCTTTTGGTTTGCCGACTAGTTTGGAGCAACTAGATCGAGGTGTGTAACTCTTGCTGTCTGAGGCGTTGTTTGTATCTCAAATAATGATGCTGGTCTCTCTCACACACACACTCTCTCTCACACACACACACATCTGCGACTGGCTTCCTCTCTGTAGCCGCTGAGCTTCTACTGATGTATAAGTAACCGGATGAGACGGCCATTCAGTTATTGACAGATCAGTGTGGGCGACTGCAGGCTACGAGACGCGACGGGTTGGGTAAAGTGTCTGATTCTCGTCTTCTAGATCTCTCCGGACTCTCTCTCCTCGGAGCTGGAGCGCTGATCTCTCTCCAGCGACACCGATCTCTCCCGCTCTCTCGTTTGGCTCATGTCTGGGGAGGCGGGGGATCGCTCTCTCTCCGTGTCCCTCCGTCCGTTGTCCCGCCAGCTCTCGTCTGCGGCGTTCTCCCGCCATCTCTCCTGGGACACAGGCTGTTCCGGCTCTCTGGTGTGTGAAGACCTGGAGAGAGGGGAACGAGTGCTTGAGTGAGTGTGACACAGGAAACTCTTTATTAAATATGATTTAAAAAAATAAACAAAGATTCATTAATCAATTCTAAAATCATTTCAAATTATTTAAATTCCAAATGTAAAATTTAACAAAGTAATTTCTAATTATTTACAATCATTTCATAATTTTAAATATGTATTTAGAATTAAAATTATTTAGTAATGTCAAAATAACTTAAAATACATATAAATTAATACATTTTAAATAATGAAAAAGTAAAAATTTAAAAAGTAATTTCAAATGATTGAAAATAGTTTTAAATTTCAAACATAAATCACTTCATTTAAAAATAAACCAACATTATTTCATATTATTTGAATTCTAAACATAAACTTTAAAAGGTTTAAAAAGTTTAAATTAACCTTACTTTAAACAGTTTCAAATAAAGTAAAATAATATATATATTTAACAATGTAATTTAAAAAAATATATATATATATTAATACATTAAAAATAATTTACATTTCCAGTATAAATTAATAATTTAAAAATTACATTCCAAAAATAATTAATTAAAAAATAGTTTCAAATAATATACATTCCAAATATAAATTGAACAAAAAGTAATTTCAAATTATTTAAATAAATATATATTTAGAATTTAAATTATATAGTAATTTAAAAATTATTTTCATTTTATTATCAAAAATTTTATATTTAAATTCCAAATTAATAATTAATTTAAAAGTATTGTTTTTTTATAAAAAAAAACTGGAATGATTTTATATTATTTGAATTCCAAACATACATTTAAACAAAATCAAAGTTAAAATTACTTTACACTTTAAACAGTTTCAAATAAAGTAAAATAATTTATATTTAGAATTAAAATTATTTAATAAAACAATCATTAATTTAAATAAATATAATCATGAATATACTTGTTTTTAAATATATTTCAAATAATTTAAGTTTCCAATATAAATTAATTAATTTAAAAATCCATTGAAATTATGTCAAATTCCAAATATTAAAATAATTTAGAATTTAAATATTTTAATAATTAAAAATAAATAAATAATATGGCTCTTAAATGATAATTATTTAATGCATTGGTACCTTGTCATAATCCTGTTATTTTAATTTGACCTGCCCTTGACTATTTAAGAAATCCAAATATACAAATTAATAATTAAAAAATGACTTAATTTTGAATTTATCTAGCTCTAAAATGTAAAATCATAACCATTTAACACGCCGAATGTGCTTATTGTAATTGAACACTGGTATCTTGTCATAATGCTGTGGTTTACACTGATTTGAACTGCCCTCGGCTGTGGTACAGGCACGTCACGCCTTACAGCTCAAATGAAAGAGTTAAAGCTCCTCCAGGTCAGGCTAATCTGATACCTCTTCCTTTTGCTCCTGTGCGAGTGGGAGCGAGAGCGATGGCGCTCCTTGTGTCTGTGTTTCCTCTCCCTCTCTCGTTCCCGTTCTCCATCCTCACGGTGCCGACGAGAGCGATGGGAGGACGAGCTTCCTCCTTCCCTGAAAACCAGAGAGAGAGAGAGATGCATAAACAGGAGATCGGCTTGCTTCCGGGATACAGATGGGGAATAAAGACGGCCCTCACCGATATCGCTCCGCACTCCTAGATCTGGACCTAGAACGAGAGATAAAATCATCCCGATTAAACACTTCTTAATGTTTTACAGCTTCTGTGATTATAATAAACACTGGTTTAACTAAATTTGCAGGTGTACTAGTGAAGACAGACCTCCTGCGTTCTCTCTCCCTGTCCCTCACGCGCTCCCGCTCTCTCTCCCGCTCCCTCTCGCGCTCCTGCTCGCGCTCCCGCTCTCTCTCCAGCTCCCACTCTCTGGCCCGCTCTTCTTCTTTGTCGCGCTCCTCTCTTCTCTTCGTGCGCATGCGCTCCTGTTTCTCCGTCACGGCTTTCTGGAAATCAGAGCAGTTCATCTATGAGGTGCTGAACGACACCGGGCTGATTGAGCTCCGTGTGCTGCCGTCTTACCCGCAGTTTATCCAGTTTTTCACGGATTTCGATGAAACCTAGATGTAGCTTCCCTCCGAAGTGGTCGGCGAGGCGGCGGTCGTTGTCGTGGAGGCCGAGGTAAGCGGAGCAAACCTCACACACGCGCAGTTTCTGCTGCTGGAAGCTGGAGGCGGGCATAGAGTTGCGGTATATGTCCTAAACACAAACACACTGTTAAGATCAACACAATTCCCTGCAATAATGCCACAGCGACACCTATGACCCCACGCTGACCTCTGCCTCTTTCTTCAGAGTGCGCGTTTTCTCCACCTTCTCCAGCACCTGTTGAGCCTCATCCACGTTCCCCTCGCCGCCCAGCTGCTCCGCACGCGCCAGGAGCTTCCCGATCTCCTCGTTCAGCTCGTGCACACGCTCCGCCTGCAAAACACACCCGCCAGACAGTCAGAGGACAGGAACTCAAAGGAAGCTGGATACTGAGGGTCAGACGGCCAAAGGTCATGAAACCAGACCTTGAACAGTGTTATAAACGGATCTCAAGCTTTTCATTATTATCTCACAATTAGGACTTTTGTTCTCAGAATCCCGAGTTTACGTCTCACAATTAGGACTTTTATTCCGAGTTTATGTCTCGCAATTTTGACTTTTTTTCCCAGAATTCCAAGTTTAGGTCTCACAATTGAGATATTTATTCTCAGAATTCCAAGTTTCCATCTTACAATTATGACTTTTTTCCCAGAATTCCGAGGTTATGTCTCTCAATTAAGTCTTTTTTCCAGAATTCCGAGTTTACGTCTTGCAATTAGGACTTTTATTCCGAGTTTATGTCTCGCAATTGAGATATTTATTCTCAGAATTCCAAGTTTCCATTTCCCAAATATGACTTTTCCAGAATTCCGAGGTTACGTCTCACAATTATGACTTTTTTCCAGAGTTTCAAGTTCACGTCTCACAATTATGACTTTTTTCCCAGAATTCCGAGTTTCCGTCTTGCAATTAGGACTTTTACCCCAAAATTCCGAGTTTATACATCCCAAATATGACTTTTACAGAATTCCGAGGTTACGTCTCACAATTGAGACTTTTTTCCAGAATTCTGAGTTTACATCTCACAATTATGACTTTTTTCCCAGAATTCCAAGTTTACATCTCACAATTATGACTTTTCCAGAATTCCGAGGTTACGTCTCACAATTAAGTCTTTTTTCCAGAATTCCGAGTTTACGTCTTGCAGTTAGGACTTTTCCCCCAAAATTCCGAGTTTATATATCCCAAATATGACTTCCAGAATTCCAAGGTTACATCTCACAATTATGACTTTTTTTTCCAGAATTCCAAGTTTACGTCTCGCAATTGAGATATTTATTCTCAGATTTCCGAGGTTACGTCTCGCAATTATGACTTTTTCCCCAGAATTCCGAGGTTACGTCTCACAATTAAGTCTTTTTTCCAGAATTCCGAGTTTACATCTTGCAATTAGGACTTTTCCCCAAAATTCCGAGTTTATACATCCCAAATATGACTTTTACAGAATTCCGAGGTTACGTCTCACAATTAAGTCTTTTTTCCAGAATTCGAGTTTACATCTTGCAATTAGGACTTTTTCCCCAAAATTCAGAGTTTACATCTCCCAAATATGACTTTTCCAGAATTCCGAGATTACATCTCACAATTGAGACGTTTTTCCAGAATCCAAGTTTACGTCTCAAAATTATGACTTTTTTCCCAGAATTCCGAGGTTACGTCTCACAATTCACTTTTGTTTTTAGAATTATGATTCAGAATTTTGCAATTACCTTCATTCCATGGTGGAATCAAGCTTCCATAACGTGTTCCCTTTAAAAAAAAAACCCAGATTGAGTTTTTCCTGTTTGTATGTATTTCCTATTTAAACAGGAAGTTAGAACGGGACACTTCTAAAGCCTCATCCTCTTTCTTTCTTCATGAAAGCAGCATTTATATGAGAGATGTGGACCATGATTCACTACTTGCTAGTCTGTGGACAAAACGCAGGTGTGTGAAACCTCATTATGAAAACGATCTGAAAGTGAAATCCAGCCGAGAAGCGTCCAGGGATTCCCCACCGCTGCTGGGAGCTCTTTACCTTGGCTGCCACCTCAGCGCTGATCTCTTCCTGTGTTTCGGCCAGCCGCTTCTTGGCCAGCTCGGTTCTTCGGTCACAGTCTGCGATGAAGGACTGCAGGTGCTCTGCGGCCTGAGGAGACACGCCATTTATGAGCCGTTTACACACATACAGCATAATGTCCTACGTTCAGTGTACTCACGTCCAGCTCAAAGAAATACTCCTGCTGTTTAGATGCGATCTCATAATCTGCTCTCAAAGCCAGATCATGGATCTTCACACACTCGCCCAGATCCATGCGCTGCACAAACACAAAGTCATCATGTAACTGTGGTGAAGCATAACCGCTTTTAGATGAGTTAAGTCATAACGCACTTATTGGCACACTTACAGTTCCAGACAGTATGTCGTGTGGACAGGACTCCAGCAGATGACTCTTACACACCCGCTCATCCGTGAACTTGATCCTCTGGCGCATCGTGTCTCCTGTGGGAAACCAAATGATATATTATATGTCAAACGACAATAAAAATCAATGGGCCAGAATCATGAGGTCAATATCATCATTTGATAATAAATATAAGATTATACCAAATCACGATGACAAAAACATCCCAGACTAATCCCAAGATTCATGAGTTGTAATCAAAACAAGCCAACAAAAACAGGAAAATAATGGCTATCAATAAAAAAAAAGAGAATAACACTAATTATAAAGTCATAAACTCATGCATAATGATGCAGTTTTAACCCAATCATGCCCAAAAATCCTGCCATGTCATGTGACCCAGTCCTGCGTCTCACGGGTTTATCTGTGGTGATAGCCAAAATAATATAAATTGGGTCAAAATTATTAATTTTTCCTTTATGCCAAAAATCATTAGGATATTTTGTAAACGTCCTACTGTAAATATATCAACTATGTATTATTATTATTAGTAGTAGTAGTAATATGCATGGCTAAGGACTTCATTTAAACAACATTTTTATTCAATATTTAAATTTTATTTATTAAAGTATCCATCTCAATTTCAAAATATTGACCCTTATGACTGGTTTTGTGGTCCAGGATCATGATTTATGACTCTTATCAACGGGAAATGAATCATAATCATGATTCTCAAATAGGGATATGAAAACAATCCAGACAAATTATAAGATTCATGATTATTAGTTGTATAATCATAAATCTGACGTGATTATAATAACATCAAATGATCTGCTTCTCACGGGTATATCTGTGGCCATACCCAAAATAATATCAATTGGGTCAAAATTATAAATTTTTCTTTTATGCCAGAAATCATTAGGATATTAAGATCATGTTCCATGAGGATATTTTTGTAAACTTCCTACCGTAAATATAGCACAAATGCATTATTATTAGTAATATGCATGGCTAAGGACTCCATTTGGACAACTTTTAACAACTTCTCAATGAGAAAAAGAGAAGTTATAAAGTCACAAACTAAATAAAATTGCACCGTGTTGATCAAACGGCAGTTTTGACTCAATCATGCCCCCCCAAAAGTAGATTATTATGACATCACGCCATGAAATATCACATAATTTGAGAGATTTAAACAACTCATCATAAATCAATCTGACGTGTCAATCAAACCAATGGCACCAAATCACGTGAAACCGTGAGTTTTGAACAGATCTGTCAGGAGAAACTCAGCATCCGAGTATAAATGCAGGAGTTAAATCACATTCCCGGGTTGGTTTCGCTTTGGTGGGAATGAGAGAAGCACTGACCGTCTCTGCTGGTGCCCATGAGCTGGTCCAGCATGGCTCTCATCTGCGCCTGGGCCGACATCTCTCCACGCGCGGTCGCCGCTTCAGGAGTTAAACTAGTGCTGTTTATCTGCTCAACTAACTCCTCACACAGCAGGCCTCAAACTAGCCCCCGGCCGCCGAGAACAGCTCCTCCGCTAGCACCCTCTCTATCCGCGGCACGGCCACCCGTGTGTTTAAATCCCTCCGACGGAGCGGTTTGTGTCCGAGCTCAGGCTGGAGTCGGTCGGGTCATGAATCAGTGAGTCTGGACTGTCTCGTGCGTTAGCAGAAGCGGCTAACTCTTCCCCTGCGCCCCTGAATCCGCCTGATCTGCGCTTAGTTATCAGTCCTAGCGCTGCTTTATCAGGCCGCAGATCAATATTTTGTGTAATGATCCATATTCGCAAAGTTTTGACAGTGTTTATTTGTTGTTGTTTTATTGTTTTATTTCTTTTTTTCCCTCTCGGAATGAGACTTCCGACCCGCGCGCGCGCAGCTCCCGCTCGGTCACGCAGCCTCGAGGAAGTGCCGCAGAGCTCGCGCGCTGATTGGCTGATGGGCGGGTGACGTCATAACGGTCGCGCTGCTCAGCGAGTGTAGTTCGGACGGACTACATGTGGAGCGAACATACACGATTATATATAAATATATGTATTAAATGCAAATATTTGTACATGCAAGTCGAAACAAAAATAAAACAACAAGATATAAAAATATGTAAAGTAAAGTAGGTAAAGTAGGTCATGCCAGGGGTAAAATTACAACAGTTTAAAGTAACAAAAAGCTTCATAGGTCTTTACTGCTTTTTTGTTCTTAATTGTATCTAATGTAGTACCATTTTGTTTAATCCCTTTTATAAAATGTTTAGAAGCTTGGCTTAGCGTTAGTCCGTTTTTTTCCACATAAATGGGATATTTTCCAAGTTAAACAAAAAGTTGTATAAGGAAGCACATCGTACTTTTGGAATCAACAATGTCCTGCAAAAAAAAAAACAACAACAAAAAAAAAAAACTATCCTATAGATCAATTTGTATACTTGTCCCAAACAACCTAGAAATGAAATTAGAAACATTTTTGAATTATATATATATATATATATATATATATATATATATATATATATATATATATATATATATATATATATATATATATATATATATATATATATATATATATATATAATTCAAATATATATATATATATATATATATATATAGGTTGTTTGGGATATATATATATAAGTACACAACATTCACGTAAGTTTTCAATATTCAAATGGCAACCATAGACTAAAATGTTTTGAAGCACGTCACCTGTCACTCAAAGTGGCCACGCCCTTAATTATGCAGATCTTTAAGCCTTTATATAATGTAAACGAATGAGTTATAAAAAAATAATATTAATAATAATAATAACCCCCTCACTGTTGTCATGAAGGGCAAATTAGCCGTTTAGACCAAAACTAGAATTAGTCTCAGGCTGTAAACATGTTTTATTTTGCTGTAAATTTGGGCAGTTTAACATGAGCTCAATGAGATTCTGCTCCTTCTGGAGTCCCTAGTGGCCAGTCGATGAACTGCAGTTTAAGTCACTTCCGTATTGGCTTCAAGAGAGATCGCAGGAGGTATATATATATTTATATATATAGTGAAATTATAAATTACATTTTTTTTGTATATATTTTAATGTAATTTATTCCTGTGATCAGAGCTGTATTTTCAGCATCATTAATCCAGTCTCCAGTGTCACATGGTCCTTCAGAAATCATTCAGATATGATATATAACATTTATTATTATTACCAAAGTTGAAAACAGTGTTGTACATGCATTTTACAGGATTCTTTGATAAATAGAACATTCAAATGAACGGCATTTATCTGAACCAACACCAAGATGTTAGCAGCAGATCCTTTGAGTCCTGTAAGTTGCAAGGTGGGGTCTCCATGGATCGGACTTGTTTGTTCAGCACATCCCACAGATGCTCGATTGGATTGAGATCTGGGGAATTTGGAGGCCAAGTCAACACCTCGAACTCGTTGTGCTCCTCAAATCATTCCTGAAGCATTTGTGTTTTGTGGCAGGAGCATTATCCTGCTGGAAGCCACCAGGGAATACCGTTTCCATTGAAAGGCTGTACATGATCTGCAACAATGCTTAGGTAGGTGGTACGTGTCAAAGTAACATCCACATGGATGGCAGGACCCAAGGTTTCCCAGCAGAACATTGCCCAAAGCATCACACTGCCTCCGCCGGCTCGCCTTCTTCCCATAGTGCATCCTGGAGCCATGTGTTCCTCAGGTAAGCCACGCACACGGCCATCCACGTGATGTAAAAGAAAACGTGATTCATCAGATCAGGCCTTTTCCTGCTTCTAACACCTCAACTTTAAAGGACAAAATGTTCACTTGCTGCCTAATATATCCCACCCACTAACAGGAGCCATGAGGAAGAGATCATCAGTGTTATTCACTTCACCTGTCAGTGGTCATAATGTTATGCCTGATTGGTGTATTTATGTGTGTGTATAATAAGAAAGGACATCCGATTGAATCATGTGATCTCCAGTGGTTCAACCTTAATGTTATGAAGCGACAAGAATACGTTTAGGCCGCAAAAACAAACCAAAATAACGACTTTATTCAACAATTCGGTTCTAGCCATTTCCATTGTTTGGTTTGATTTTCCCCCAAAAAGTAGGATATATAGACAAAGCAAGACTGTATAGACACACATGTTCTTCTAGAACTGAGGGGGAACTTTTGAGTTCTGAAAGATACAGCATGTTTTCATAAGTTTGTGACTGCTTTAATATTAATAACAATCATAATTACACAAGAAATGACCACAAACACACAACAGTGGTTCTCTCTGTTTATTGTACTGATGTGAAACAGACATCTCTTTATTTATGCATGTTGTATATTATATTCATAAAAAAAAACATCCAGTCTAATATTTTTTTTTCTTCAACTACTTCCACAGAATACCAAATCAAACCCAGCAGGTATTATCAATTAGAAGAACGAGAACAAACAGAAACACAGAGAGGTCCTCTCAGACGGACGTCCGTCTCGCGTCCCACTGAAACTCATGGAAAAGCCCTCGAACAGTCCTGGATTTAGATTGAGAAAACGGCCATCTATCGGCTCAATAAATGCCTGGAATCCATGGACCTGCTCGATTCGCAGTGTCTACGAGAGCCAAGCATGTGAAGATATTGAACTGCTTACACCCGAGCTTTCTCTTTGCTCGTCGCGTCTAGAGAGGACCTCTCAATGAAAGCTTTTAAACAACAGTTTCATCACCAAGAATCACAATTCATGGATATACAATGTATAGATATACATAAAACAAATAATCAGCTCGCGCAGTCCTCCAACAAAAATGAAAATTAAATCAATCTGATGGAAAATAAAACGTGTACCTCCAGAACAACACAAACCCACACACGGATGATGCTACATTAGTCTTTATCATAACTCTCTCCATATTTCCCGTTCATAGTTCTGGTTTTGAAAACCAAAGAAATTAAATTCCAACAAAACAAAAACCCCCTTTTCTTCGAGCTGTATTTATACGAGAGTATGAACACACATTTACAGCTGCTCTAAGTGTTTGGATGCTACATTTGTTGGATTTAAACAGATGAAATTGTAAAATGAAATGTGCATTCATTACCACGTGTGATCCAGAGTTATCAAAATAACGTGACACTGATGGTCTTGTGGAAAAGAAAAGTGGGGAAAATGATTAATTTGGTTTCTTTTCATATATTTATATGACCGGGTTTGTGCTCGACCGAGAAGTGGGCGTGGCTCCGTCTCATTCAGCCAATCGGACATCAGTGGGTGGGGTGTTTTTGCTGGTCTCGTAAGGCAGTGAGGATCTCAGGCCTCGTTACATTCGGTAACACGGAGCAGAAGCCCTGACCTACTCTTGGTGCTGATCCCAGATCAGATCTGCAATCAAACACACAGCGGCCCGCGTCAGCATCCAGCCGCCTGAATTCTGATCCAGGATCAGCCTCGCTGTGTGTGTGTGTGTGAGTGAGTGAATAATTACGATAAGGAACTACGATAAAAAAACAAAGTGGAAGTACTAGAGGAGTTCAGGATCTCTTTTGAGGTATCGTCTTACCGTAACGTCTAGCTCCATAGCACCATTCCCTACACCCTGATCGGATACATCTATCCCAATGACAGATTTAAAGGAATACCACAGGTTTAACTCGAGCATCTGTGGCATGATGTTGCTTATGCGTGGAAGTCATTCTTCATCATGGGAATGGCAGACACAAGCTCGAGATACATATTTGTACGTTTACGGTGTATCGACCATTCTGGTCGAAATTAAATACATGCTTTATTAAATACAAACGGTATTTGCTAGTGAAACTTAACGATACAAAATCATCTGTGCACGAATGTTCATAGTCTCTGTATGCATTTTATTTGTTCGACTGCAGGTTTCAAATCTTTCTAAATGTTAATATAACATTTTGATTCAGTAACATTTGATTCAATTGGCACTCCCTGTAAAAGAACCGGCGCTCTGGTTGGCATTATATGCTGATAAATCGTACATTTGTACAGCCCTTATCTAAACTGGGCTTATATTTTACATATCTATAACTAATAAACAGTTGGACCGATAAGTCTCAACTTCAGCTCAAAATCAAAAGGAATGCATGGTATGATATTCAGCATAAAGCTTTGCTAAGACTTTAGGATCCTGAAGATGACAGTTAAAATACATGTTCCCACCAATATTCTCATTACTATAATGCAAAAAAAAAATCTCAACGTCATACAAATAAGATAGGAAATTTGGGGTTGGTGAAAATTTTGTTTTTGGAAGAAGTCTCACCAAGAGATCGACGCAAAAAGAAGGAAAAAGCAAGAACAAACATCCATTAACACTTGTAAAAAACAGCTTTACAAAATGAAAATGTTCTGAAATGGGAATTTCTTTGGAGAAACATGAGGGTAGCATGGGAAAAGTTATTCCCAAAGCTTGGTGGAGAGCAGGGGGAGTGCGGATCCCAAAAGAAACCATCGAACACGTTCGCCAAAAAAACCTTCTGAATATTGAAGGCAAGATTTTCTTCAGCGTGTTGGCGCAAAGCTAGGGTGACCATATTTTGATGACCAAAAACCAGAGATACTCAAATGATACTCAAGTGCCGGTCAATTTAATGGCCCAATGGAAAATAATAAAAAACAGGACATTTTCATAACTTTATAAAAAAACTGCCAGGACAGGACTTGAAAACAGGATGTCCCGGGAAAACAGGATGTTTGGTCACCCTACGCAAAGCACCTGAAATAAAACCATTTTACTGATACAACTAGGCAAAGGGCTGGCATAGCAGGCTTCTCAGGATGCCGGGAACACCAGAGTGTTTTATGGGATCAAATTTAGATGGCTAAGAAGGAAGGAAATGTCTTGGATGTCTTGTTCCCCAATCTGGCCAACGCCTTTGGGTCAGTTCCTCATTCCTTTCTTACACTGGTATTGCAGTTACATTTTTTTTCAGGTACCTATACTAATGTGGTAAAACATTACTTCCAAGATTTGCAATTTTGCCTCACAACACCCAACTTTACTACAGCATCGCAACCATTGGACGAAGATATTATGTCGCACCATCTCTCCCTTGGCCTTTACTATGGCAATGCTCATAATCAGAAGAATGCCCACAGTTTGGTACCAATACCATCGTGACTTTGCCAAGGATCAAAATGTAGTCCTAACTTTATCCCACCCCCAAATCCAACCCTAGCCATAAGTTATCCCAAAAATCAGAGCGCAATGAGAGGGGAATAACACTAGAAGCACCTAACCCTGATTGTAAGCCTAAACTTGACAAACTCTCAACATGCCTGATTGGTTGATTGGGATGTTGTTCCAGAATCATGTACTTGGTGAAATCCCGTTCACCATGGAGGATATAGCAAAAAAAAACTTCATCACTTGGGCGAGGATGATTATCAAGGCCGGTAAAGGAAGAAGCATCTCCATTGTCAAAGGCCATGTCACACATCGAAGATTTCACACTGATGGGATACCTGTACACAACGGCTTCGGAAAGGCCAGTTAAAAGATTGGGCAGACGGGCAGTTTGAACACTTAAAAAAGGATATAAATCAAAACTCATGGAAAACTCAAGCTGCGGTGCTTACAGTTCGGCATGCTCCCAAGTCTCGTGTGGCCTTTACCTGTGTACTAGATCTCCCTCAAGTGGAAAAGATGGAAAGGGTGATAAGTGCAAAGGTGAAACATTGGCTTGGACTTCCACAGTGCTTAAGAGCTCTGGGACTGACCAATTACAAGTCTGGTGGAGCAATCCATATGCACCAAAGCAAAGTTGGTCCTGACCCTCACTGACTCTGAAGATACTGCTGATCAAATAGTTGGGAGTCAAGTTCAACATGGGAGAGCTGGTCTCGGGCTCATTCCAAAAGCTCCTCAAATGGCACAAGGCAGAAGAGAAGGCTAGAAGTGGAAGAGCTGAAGAAGAGTAGGAGCAGTGGCCAAGCAGGGTCATTGGACTAACTGGGTGAACCTAGAATAGAGGAAACTCAGCTGGCGGGACATCTGGGAAACGGAGAGTCCTCGGCTGAGCTTTCTCATCACCTATGATCTCCTGTCCACACCTCAGAACCTCAACCAGCCCCGAGCACCTGCATCACTGAGACTCTATCAGGATGCGCTACAAGCTTCACCAAAGGCAAAATCAAGAACAATCAATCTTAGAACAGAGTGCGCTCCACAAACATCAGCAGGAATTTCCCAACCTCCAGGACACAGATGAGAGTCGACTTGTGGGCTGCTCGAGACTGGAGGATGGATGTGGACTTGGCTCAAACATTTGGTCCTATGGTCTACAACAGCCAAGCTGGAATATGTTGTGGAGCAGAGGTCTTCAACCCTGTTCCCGAGGCCCCACTGTCCTGCAAAGTTTATATCCAGCCTGCTTCAGCACGCCTGCCTGTGTATTTTCAACAAGTGATCCCTAAGATCTTGATTAGCTTCACCTGTCTTTGATTAGGGTCAGAGCTAAACTCTGCAGGACAGTGGGTCCCCAGGAGCAGGGTTGAAGACCTATGTTGTGGAGCTTACAGTACCATGGGACGATGGAGTGGAGGAAAAGGTTTGACGTACTCTGAACTCGCAACCAAAGCTGGGGAAAATGGCTGGAAGGTGAGGACTTTTCCAGTGGAATTGGGTCGTAGGGGTTTTATCGCCACATCCACAACCAGTCCATGGGGGTTAGGGGTCGCTCTCTATAACAAGCAATCAACTCTCTGTCAGAGGCAGTGGAAAGAAGCAGCAACTGTGGATTATAAGGAAGGACATCGGCTGGGTGGCGAGATGAAGACAGGAGAACATGGGAGTAGGGGCCCTCTGGAGACATCATGTGTTCATCAACAGAACAGTTCCCAGTTGATGACCCCAATGATATTACCGCCCCTGTACCACTCAAATATCCTATTAGCTCTACAATATTCGATAGTAAAAACAGTAATATTGTGAAAAATTACTTTTTTTTTTTTTTTTACAATATTACAGTAATAAATATTGTAATTAAACAAATGCCACTATGATATTTCATACTTTTTTCTCTCATTTGCAATTTAATAAAATGTATTTTATATTATAGTACTGAGAATATGGAGGTGAAATCTGCATAACTGTCATAATAAAGTCATAAAGCAAAATCCTAATGCTCGTAAAATAGGCTTTGTTAAGTTGGCTTGAAAAAAAACTATGATATAAACGTATTATTCTGCTTCTTCTGAGCCAAATTTTAGACTGTATATCCACCTCGAGCTTTGAAGCGACAGCCACCAAACTCGGCTCAGACTGTTCTGACTCAGTGTGCTAAATCTTTTCAGACTGATCCACCCTAGCAACTGCATAGCAACCACACAGAATACCCTGGCAACCTCACAGCAACACACTGAGTACCTTAGCAACAACAAAGCAACACCCTAGAAACCACCCCCATGACCCTAGCAACCGCATAGCAACACCTATCTGGCTTTAGTTCTAAACTTCAAACTAAAACCCTTTAAAACCACTTCAAACTTTCTGGCTAGGCTTTTTCAAGCCAGCTTAAAGTCCGTCTTCATACTTTTTAAAAATCTAGTTTACTTTAATAAAAGATTGTTTTCCATTTCAATTTCGGGGTGAAATATGACCCGGACTTGCTTTCGACAGGTTTTGTGAGATTCACCCTCAAAGGACACCAGTTCAACCCGTAATAAACCTAGGACTTTTATTTTGAAATACTCCGACTGTTCTCAACGCCTGCCCACTGTTTGCCATCTCTGTGAAACACTTCCTGATATAAACTGGAGCTGAGTCAGATTGAGGGGAAGAAACGAGTGGAAAAAGGAACAGATGAATGAGGTTTTCACAAAGATGCAGACAAAAGACATGAGATGGTGTGACATGAGATGTACACACAGAGAGAAGGAGAAGGTGTGTGTGTGTGTGTGTGTGTTTACAAGCATCCCTGGGTTGTACAGTTGTGTGTCACATGGTGTTATTCCACTTCACTTTGTAAGTGTTGAATTGAATGAGGCGTGCGTGTACCTAGTTAACACCTCAGTGCTGATGCTTGTGTGTGTAATTAAAGGTGCAACTTCCACCACAGTGAGGTGAAAACATTACGAGAGAGACGCAGGCGAGGTGTTTGGGGGGGGGGGCTCACAGAGCAGTGAGTCTCCCCGTCAGAGCAGCCTGCAGTTCAGACGGCAGGAACACGCCGAGCTCGGTGATGATGCCGCCCGTGATCAGCTGGTGAGGGGTGACGTCGAACGCCGGGTTCCACACGTCGATCCCTAAACCACACACAACCAGAGGATGAGCTCCACAAACAGCACTGTTTTACACTCACTCATACACCATTATAGTTTCTGATCATATTTTGAATTCGAATGTTTTCTATACTGAAAGTAAAATGAAAAGTTCTGGAAAAAAAAAAAGGGTCTAAAAAAATCAAAAACTGGTTGGATCGAAGATTCGGTCCCTATAAATACCTCCTTTCCACAAGCACACTCTGCTCTGATTGGTCAGATGGTCCAGTCTGATGTGATTGGTCTACTCTGCTCTGATTGGTCAGATGGTCCAGTCTGATGTGATTGGTCTACTCTGCTCTGATTGGTCAGATGGCCCAGTCTGATGTGATTGGTCTACTCTGCTCTGATTGGTCAGATGGCCCAGTCTGATGTGATTGGTCTACTCTGCTCTGATTGGTCAGATGGCCCAGTCTGATGTGATTGGTCTACTCTGCTCTGATTGGTCAGATGGTCCAGTCTGTTGTGATTGGTCTACTCTGCTCTGATTGGTCAGATGGCCCAGTCTGTTGTGATTGGTCTACTCTGCTCTGATTGGTCAGATGGTCTGTTGTGATTGGTCTACTCTGCTCTGATTGGTCAGATGGTCCAGTCTGTTGTGGTTGGTCTACTCTGCTCTGATTGGTCAGATGGTCCAGTCTGTTGTGATTGGTCTACTCTGCTCTGATTGGTCAGATGGCCCAGTCTGTTGTGATTGGTCTACTCTGCTCTGATTGGTCAGATGGCACAGTCTGTTGTGATTGGTCTACTCTACTCTGATTGGTCAGATGGCTCAGTCCGATGTGATTGGTCTACTCTGCTCTGATTGGTCAGATGGCCCAGTCTGTTGTGATTGGTCTACTCTGCTCTGATTGGTCAGATGGCTCAGTCCGATGTGATTGGTCTACTCTGCTCTGATTGGTCAGATGGTCCAGTCTGTTGTGGTTGGTCTACTCTGCTCTGATTGGTCAGATGGCCCAGTCTGTTGTGGTTGGTCTACTCTGCTCTGATTGGTCAGATGGCTCAGTCCGATGTGATTGGTCTACTCTGCTCTGATTGGTCAGATGGTCCAGTCTGTTGTGGTTGGTCTACTCTGCTCTGATTGGTCAGATGGTCCAGTCTGTTGTGATTGGTCTACTCTGCTCTGATTGGTCAGATGGTCCAGTCTGTTGTGATTGGTCTAGTCTGCTCTGATTGGTCAGATGGTCCAGTCTGTTGTGATTGGTCTACTCTGCTCTGATTGGTCAGATGGTCCAGTCTGTTGTGATTGGTCTACTCTGCTCTGATTGGTCAGATGGTCCAGTCTGTTGTGATTGGTCTAGTCTGCTCTGATTGGTCAGATGGTCCAGTCTGTTGTGATTGGTCTACTCTGCTCTGATTGGTCAGATGACCCAGTCCGATGTGATTGGTCTACTCTGCTCTGATTGGTCAGATGACCCAGTCCGATGTGATTGGTCTACTCTGCTCTGATTGGTCAGATGGTCCAGTCTGTTGTGGTTGGTCTACTCTGCTCTGATTGGTCAGATGGTCCAGTCTGTTGTGGTTGGTCTACTCTGCTCTGATTGGTCAGATGGTCCAGTCTGTTGTGATTGGTCTACTCTGCTCTGATTGGTCAGATGGCCCAGTCTGTTGTGGTTGGTCTACTCTGCTCTGATTGGTCAGATGGCCCAGTCTGTTGTGATTGGTCTACTCTGCTCTAATTGGTCAGATGGTCCAGTCTGTTGTGATTGGTCTAGTCTGCTCTGATTGGTCAGATGGCCCAGTCTGTTGTGGTTGGTCTACTCTACTCTGATTGGTCAGATGGTCCAGTCTGTTGTGATTGGTCTACTCTGCTCTGATTGGTCAGATGGTCCAGTCTGTTGTGGTTGGTCTACTCTGCTTTGATTGGTCAGATGGTCCAGTCTGTTGTGATTGGTCTACTCTACTCTGATTGGTCAGATGGTCCAGTCTGTTGTGATTGGTCTACTCTACTCTGATTGGTCAGATGGTCCAGTCTGTTGTGGTTGGTCTACTCACTCTGATTGGTCAGATGGTCCAGTCTGTTGTGATTGGTCTACTCTGCTCTGATTGGTCAGATGGCCCAGTCTGTTGTGATTGGTCTACTCTACTCTGATTGGTCAGATGGTCCAGTCTGTTGTGATTGGTCTACTCTGCTCTGATTGGTCAGATGGCCCAGTCTGTTGTGGTTGGTCTACTCTGCTCTGATTGGTCAGATGGTCCAGTCTGTTGTGATTGGTCTACTCTGCTCTGATTGGTCAGATGGCCCAGTCTGATGTGATTGGTCTACTCTGCTCTGATTGGTCAGATGGTCCAGTCTGTTGTGATTGGTCTACTCTGCTCTGATTGGTCAGATGGTCCAGTCTGTTGTGATTGGTCTACTCTGCTCTGATTGGTCAGATGGCCCAGTCTGTTGTGATTGGTCTACTCTGCTCTGATTGGTCAGATGGCCCAGTCTGTTGTGATTGGTCTACTCTACTCTGATTGGTCAGATGGCCCAGTCTGTTGTGATTGGTCTACTCTACTCTGATTGGTCAGATGGCCCAGTCTGTTGTGATTGGTCTACTCTGCTCTGATTGGTCACATGGCCCAGTCTGTTGTGATTGGTCTACTCTGCTCTGATTGGTCGGATTACCCAGTCTGTTGTGATTGGTCTACTCTGCTCTTATTGGTCAGATGGCCCAGTCTGATGTGATTGGTCTACTCTGCTCTGATCGGTCAGAAGGCCCAGTCTGTTGTGGTTGGTCTACTCTGCTCTGATTGGTCAGATGGCCCAGTCTGTTGTGATTGGTCTACTCTGCTCTGATTGGTCAGATGGCTCAGTCTGTTGTGATTGGTCTACTTGCTCTGATTGGTCAGATGGTCGGTCTGTTGTGATTGGTCTACTCTGCTCTGATTGGTCAGATGGTCCAGTCTGTTGTGATTGGTCTACTCTGCTCTGATTGGTCAGATGGCCCAGTCTGTTGTGATTGGTCTACTCTGCTCTGATTGGTCAGATGGCCCAGTCTGTTGTGATTGGTCTACTCTGCTCTGATTGGTCAGATGGCTCAGTCTGTTGTGGTTGGTCTACTCTGCTCTGATTGGTCAGATGGCTCAGTCTGTTGTGATTGGTCTACTCTGCTCTGATTGGTCAGATGGCTCAGTCTGCTGTGATTGGTCTACTCTGCTCTGATTGGTCAGATGGCCCAGTCTGTTGTGATTGGTCTACTCTGCTCTGATTGGTCAGATGGTCCAGTCTGTTGTGATTGGTCTACTCTGCTCTGATTGGTCAGATGGCCCAGTCTGTTGTGATTGGTCTACTCTACTCTGATTGGTCAGATGGCTCAGTCTGTTGTGATTGGTCTACTCTGCTCTGATTGGTCAGATGGCCCAGTCTGTTGTGATTGGTCTACTCTGCTCTGATTGGTCAGATGGCTCAGTCTGTTGTGATTGGTCTACTCTGCTCTGATTGGTCAGATGGCCCAGTCTGTTGTGATTGGTCTACTCTGCTCTGATTGGTCAGATGGTCCAGTCTGTTGTGATTGGTCTACTCTGCTCTGATTGGTCAGATGGTCCCAGTCTGTTGTGATTGGTCTACTCTGCTCTGATTGGTCAGATGGCTCAGTCTGTTGTGATTGATCTACTCTGCTCTGATTGGTCAGATGGCTCAGTCTGTTGTGATTGGTCTACTCTGCTCTGATTGGTCAGATGGCCCAGTCTGTTGTGATTGGTCTACTCTGCTCTGATTGGTCAGATGGCCCAGTCTGTTGTGATTGGTCTACTCTACTCTGATTGGTCAGATGGCTCAGTCTGTTGTGATTGGTCTACTCTGCTCTGATTGGTCAGATGGCCCAGTCTGTTGTGATTGGTCTACTCTGCTCTGATTGGTCAGATGGCCCAGTCTGTTGTGATTGGTCTACTCTGCTCTGATTGGTCAGATGGCCCAGTCTGTTGTGATTGGTCTACTCTACTCTGATTGGTCAGATGGCCCAGTCTGTTGTGATTGGTCTACTCTGCTCTGATTGGTCAGATGGCTCAGTCTGTTGTGATTGGTCTACTTACTCTGATTGGTCAGATGGCTCAGTCTGTTGTGATTGGTCTACTCTGCTCTGATTGGTCAGATGGCTCAGTCTGTTGTGATTGGTCTACTCTGCTCTGATTGGTCAGATGGCTCAGTCTGTTGTGATTGGTCTACACTGCTCTGATTGGTCAGATGGCCCAGTTTGTTGTGATTGGTCTACTCTGCTCTGATTGGTCAGATGGCCTAATCTGTTGTGATTGGTCTACTCTGCTCTGATTGGTCAGATGGCTCCCAGTCTGTTGTGATTGGTCTACTCTGCTCTGATTGGTCAGATGGCTCAGTCTGTTGTGATTGGTCTACTCTGCTCTGATTGGTCAGATGGCTCAGTCTGTGATTGGTCTACTCTGCTCTGATTGGTCAGATGGCTCAGTCTGTTGTGATTGGTCTACTCTGCTCTGATTGGTCAGATGGCTCAGTCTGTTGTGATTGGTCTACTCTGCTCTGATTGGTCAGATGGCCCAGTCTGTTGTGATTGGTCTACTCTGCTCTGATTGGTCAGATGGCCCAGTCTGTTGTGATTGGTCTACTCTGCTCTGATTGGTCAGATGGCTCCAGTCTGTTGTGATTGGTCTACTCTGCTCTGATTGGTCAGATGGCCCAGTCTGTTGTGATTGGTCTACTCTGCTCTGATTGGTCAGATGGCCCAGTCTGTTGTGATTGGTCTACTCTGCTCTGATTGGTCAGATGGCCCAGTCTGTTGTGATTGGTCTACTCTGCTCTGATTGGTCAGATGGTCCAGTCTGATGTGATTGGTCTACTCTGCTCTGATTGGTCAGATGGTCCAGTCTGTTGTGATTGGTCTACTCTGCTCTGATTGGTCAGATGGCCCAGTCTGTTGTGGTTGGTCTACTCTGCTCTGATTGGTCAAGGAGGGGTTTAGAGAGACCGAAATGTTGAAGAAACCACTTTCAGTCTCTTTAAGAAACGAGGTGATTCTGCAATGTATATAACACAATAATTAAAGTGTTTTTATCCTTGGATGCATGTAACCCTATTGTAGGAGACAAACAAAATGAGCAACCTTTAAAACAGCAAAAAGGGGGCTAGCTGACCTTACTAATCGACTAGTCTGTTGTTAGATGTCTAGTACTAACAGTTCTATAATAGTAACGCTATACAAGTTCACTCTACAGACTAGCTCACATTGAAACATTGTGTTTCTCTTCAAATATAAGACATAAAACAGTTCCAGTGAGGAAGCTGATGAACGGATGGGGGTGTGCAGCTCTTACGTCCCAAACTCCTGGTCTTGTCCACTGTGTGTGTCAGACCGCAGAGTTCATGAGAGTTGTGCAGTAATCCGTCTCCACCCCCACCCCCGAGATGCCGGGAACTATTAAACGCCCCAGCTTTAATTAATCTGATGCCTCTGACTCGTCTCTCTCTTCTATTTTCACACGTATGTAGGATCATTCCTCCCTCACTCACTCTCATATCACAACCATTTAATTAAAAGCAGCTCCGCTCTGTTTCAAATCTCACTTAAGCCCTGCGGTCTCACACGCACACACACACACACACTCTTTACTGGCTTTCTCATCCCTTCTTTACTAAAATAACCTGCTGCTTTGAACATTCACATCAGCATAGTGCAAAAACACAATGGCAGGTGAAAATGTACCACACATTCACTACAGTTCAAAAGAGTGTAATTCAGATTAACACTAATGCACAAAACTGTAATTATAATCCATTACTCCTTTAAAACATCAATGTCTTTATTAATAATATAATCAAATTTGATATGAACACATTTCTGCCACAATACCATGGTTACAGTTAGTGTTTTAACCGTAAGGCATGGTAAATATCGATGACTTGAGGATTTAAAAGCAAGCCATTTGTGTGTGTAATGTGTGAATTTCTCACCAGGAGCAGCTACAGGAACTCCATTGATGCTGGTGAGCTCCTCAGGTGGACGTTCCTCGATCACAATGTCTCGTCCGCTCTTTAGACTCAGGTCACAGGACGTGCTGGGCGCCGCCACGTAAAACGGTATGCCGTGATGTTTGGCAGCGATGGCCAGCTGATACGTGCCTATTTTGTTCGCTGTGTCGCCGTTTGCAACAACCCTGTCCGCTCCGACGACGACAGCTGTGTGGGCACAGGAGCGTTAGCATCTGACAGAACTGACACAGAAACCGAACTCAAGCGAACGCGTGTCACCTGTGATGCCTTTCTCCCTCATGGCGAGAGCCGCCATGCTGTCTGTGATGAGGGTGGCCGGGAAATTTTCCGCGACAGCCTCATACGCCGTCAGGCGGGCGCCCTGGTTGTAGGGCCTCGTCTCCGTGCAGTACAAACGCTTCAAGCGACCCAGCGCGTGCAGCGACCGTACCACTCCTGTAAGGATCAGTTACAGCGATTAATGCTCAGCTACACTAGCGAGTGAATAACACGCACGCGGACTCACCGAGAGCTGTGCCGTATCCCGCTGTGGCGAGGCTGCCGGTGTTGCAGTGTGTGAGGATGGTGACCGAGTCTCGCGGGACTCCGGACAGGATGTGCTGGGCGCCGTAGTTGCCGATTTTTTTGTTGTCGTTCAAGTCTCGCGCCAGCATCTCCTCAATCCAGCCAATCACGCTGCAGCAGGGGCGTGGCCAAAAGAGAAACACATTATTAGACAGAGAAATCAAACTGTGAAGATTAAAGGTCATACAAACAAGGCTTGACATTAACACACACAAACCCGTTTGAATCTAATTGATATTTAATATATAAAATTGTAGTCTTTTAAAAAAAGGCATCTGAAATAATAAACTAAGTGAAAGTTAGTTTGGTCTCTCTCTTATCTCTCCGACAGCGAGTGACACACAAACCTGCCTCCACTCACACACTCGCTTCATTTGCTCCGGATGAATACTGTTGCTGTTACAGGGCTTGAATTTCGCATTTCCTGCAGATTTTGTGCTCACAGCCAAAGTGCGCGCACATAAAGCCGCCTCTCAGTCCTAAATTAAACTCTTTTTCCCTGCTTATTGCGCTTAAACAGTCAAATACACACTAAATAATGTCAAAACGCTTGGTGAGTATTCACTTAACAGTCAGTTATTTTAAGTGAACATAAACAGTTGAGAAAGAAAACGCATGTGTAACTGTATAATGGATCCGTGTGTCAGGTCTTAAAGTGACAGCAGCCTAATAAACCTGCTCACAAATGATGATAATATTAAAAATATCTATATGGCAGTTTTTCCCAGTTGTATCGATGTCAAAGTAGTGGCCAGTGAAAATGCGGAGTGGCTAGTAACTTTGGAAAACCACTAGCTAAGCCCTGCAGCTCCGGCTGGAAACCTGTACATTCATTTATCCTGCTTCTGTCACACTTTTGCAGGAACCAATCACAGACTGGCTTATCCACCTGGCATGCTATTGGCAGGTTTAACACAATGACTGATAGAGAAGCGATGGATCGTTGGTCTGATTTGTTGAAGGACTATCCAAATGAGTACAGAGTCATTTGAACTATGCCCGTTGATCACGCCTCTTGTGCAGTAGAAAATACAGAGCAGACGCCCCAGACTAAAGCCTTGTTTATTCTTTCGCCTGGCTCCACAGCGCGACTGTAAACAATGTACAAAGCTTAATGTTCAATCTTGAGCTTGATCTGGTTATAGCCACAGTGACCGGTGAGCAAAAAAGTGAATGTCAAGCCCTGAATACAAATAATTGACCCTTTGCTAAGCCCCGCCCTCCTTAGTTACTGTTGCTACGCCTGTCAAGCTTTCGCGCCTGGCTCATCTATTACAGTATGTGTGTGCCGGTGTCAGACATTCCCAAGGAGATAATTAGTCATTTTTGGCAACGGGGTGAAATATCTGAGAGAGCAAGACAAAAGGGACTGCAGTATGCATTCGAGGGATATATCCTCGAAATAATATGCAACCGATTAGAGAATAATTTCATCAAAACTTAAGGTAAAGCCCTTACGCAGCAGCAGCCGACTCACACGCTGACCATTCAAATGGGAAACTCACAAATTGAGGAACACCTATGCTCATGCACAGCAGGGTAAACAATCTAATAATTATAAATCAAACAGCTTATCCATAAGACTTGTGGAATAAACACAATACATTACCCTGACCACTTTGCAATGATAACATTCTCCCGCTTATATTTTATATATTTATTCTCCCACACTGATTGATCCACAACAGTCTGATAAGGTATTTTGCCCTGTTTAATCGTTTTCCCCAATAAGAATCCTCAGTAAAAATACACTGAATTATTTCACGTAAATTAGTCACAGACGCTAACACGCAGTCGGATTTTTCGATGCGGTAGCATGGATCGATAGATATAGCTATAATTTTGTGCTGCGTAGGAAAATCTGACATGGTAGGACAAATCGACAGAACAGCCATTTCTCCACTTGGGTTTTAGGTTTGGGGAAGGGAAATATTCCACCCTTTGTCCAAATTTATAGGATACCGGGTATCAGATTTGCACAATCCATAAGCATAACGCTCGAAAGCTTGACAGACCTTCCGGGCCTTGTTATGGTTGCTAAGCCATGATTGGCCTGTGGCGGTTTTCGGGCGTGGCTTAGCGAAGGGTCAATTGTGATTAGTTCAAATTGGTCTCTCACTGTGAAAGTTGGATAAACACTGAATTTGGAAGCACACGATAGCAAGTATAACATCCTTTATTAACTATGTTCTTCAGTCATTGAGAAGGAAAACTAATATTTTATTATTTCTATTATAAATATGGTAATTTATTCCTGTGATGGCAAAGTTTATTTTCATTATAAATTAAATCAATTGTTTTTAATTAAATTAAAGAAATCATTTAGATTTGATGTGGCTGTTCAGCATTGCACTTTAAATTAGAGTTTGATTATTTTAATATATTAATTTAAATACTTATAAGTCATCTAGAGCCCATTGAAAATCCCAGATATTGTATGTAATAAGAAGAAATATTTAAATAAAAGCTTAAAATATTAAGTAACTCTCTTAGTTCTCCATCCATAATAACCAAGCGTGTCCCAAATAGCCAGGTTTTTGACAGCCGTACGCTTCTTTCTGAACATATTCTGGTCAAACAACACCAGAAAAGCATAAAATGTGAGATCAGAATGACTATTCCACTTTAAGACTAACTGGAGAAAACAAAGCCGAGTGTACAGATCCTGTGCCTCCCACAAATCTCCGAACATCATGGAGAGATTTCAATTCTTTACACATCCCCAAATCTCCACATGTGTTTCCCGTGTTTCACCTCTGTCTCAGCTGCTTTGTGTTTTTCTCCATGCTCTCGTTCTCTGTGAACTCCATGAGCTCGCGGGCGGCCCGGCCCATGTTGACCGCAGTGGGTCGTGCGGACGTCAGGTGGCACAGAGAATCCCTGATGAAGGAAACCAGGTCGTCTCCTCCGGCGCCCGCCTGCAGCTCCACCGCCAGGCTCAGGCACCCCACGATGGCGATGGCGGGAGCGCCGCGCACCTGCAGGGTGAAAGGTCACACGTCAGGGAGTCAGAACCCAATCCTCACACATCCTGCGCTCACAAATCATCTATTTAAACTGAATGTCACGCTTGCATTCAACTCGCTGGAACGGGAAACGATATTTGATAGTGAAAATCCTAATTTAATTAACATGTGAGACACAAAGGTTTTGAGTATTTATGGACACATTTTTCAAGGAAAACGTCATTTCCTTTTTTTTTAATTAAACGTCATAGACGTCAGTTCAGAGGTTATTAAACAACCCCAGTGTGTTTAATAATAGTATTACATATACATGTCTTTGTCACTCTCTGTGAGGATGAATGGACAGTCAAGACTGACCGTAACTTAAACGCTTGCCACTTCCCGCTCATTAGTAAAGCGCTCGTGACAGTGCCTGACACAGGACCAAACCCCTCAATCCCCGATTGATCAATAATTCATGCGAGATATTTGCAGTAACGACTATTAATGAGGCGCAGACATGGCTGCCGGAACACCAGCACCCCAACTCATTAATTATGCACTGCATTAATCAAGACCGCACGGCTTGAGAAAGAAAAACACCTTTAGGATGTCAATGGGTACTTGTGTTCACAACCGTTTAAAGGGATAGTGAACAATCGCTCAATTCATTTAGAGTCGTTTTACAACCTTGAGTGTCAAACTAGGTCATAGGTGTAATTTGTCCCCTCCCCTTTTTGCCAGGGTTAATATCGTCCCCTCCCCTTTTTGCCAGGGTTAATATCGTCCCCTCCCCTTTTTGCCAGGGTTAATATCGTCCCCTCCCCTTTTTGCCAGGGTTAATATCGTCCCCTCCCCTTTTTGCCAGGGTTAATATCGTCCCCTCCCCTTTTTGCCAGGGTTAATATAGTCCCCTCCCTTTTGCCAGGGTTAATATCGTCCTCCCTTTTGCCAGGGTTAATATCGTCCCTCCCTTTTGCCAGGGTTAATATCGCCCCTCCCCTTTTGCCAGGGTTAATATCGTCCCTCCTCCCTTTTTGCCAGGGTTAATATCGTCCCCTCCCCTTTTTGCCAGGGTTAATATCGTCCCCTCCCCTTTTTGCCAGGGTTAATATCGTCTCCTCCCCTTTTTGCCAGGGTTAATATCATCCCTCCCCTTTTGCCAGGTTTAATATCGCCCTCCCCTTTTGCCAGGTTTAATATCGTCCCTCCCCTTTTGCCAGGGTTAATATAGTCCTCCCCTTTTGCCAGGGTTAATATAGTCCCCTCCCTTTTTGCCAGGGTTAATATCATCCTCCCCTTTTAGCCAGGGTTAATATAGTCCCCTCCCCTTTTGCCAGGGTTAATATCGCCCCTCCCCTTTTGCCAGGGTTAATATCATCCCTCCCCTTTTTGCCAGGGTTAATATCGTCCCTCCCTTTTGCCAGGGTTAATATCGCCCCTCCCCTTTTTGCCAGGGTTAATATCGTCCCCTCCCCTTTTTGCCAGGGTTAAAATCGTCCCCTCCCCTTTTTGCCAGGGTTAATATCGTCCCCTCCCCTTTTGCCAGGGTTAAAATCGTCCCTCCTTTTTTTGCCAGGGTTAATATCGCCCCTCCCCTTTTGCCAGGGTTAATATCGTCCCTCCCCTTTTGCCAGGGTTAATACCGTCCCCTCCCCTTTTGCCAGGGTTAATACCGTCCCCTCCCCTTTTTGCCAGGGTTAATATCGTCCCCTCCCCTTTTGCCAGGGTTAATATCGTCCCTCCCTTTTTGCCAGGGTTAATATCGCCCTCCCTTTTGCCAGGGTTAAAATCGTCCCCTCCCCTTTTGCCAGGGTTAATATCGCCCTCCCTTTTGCCAGGGTTAATATAGTCCCCTCCCTTTTTGCCAGGGTTAATATCGTCCCTCCTTTTGCTACAGGGTTAATATCGTCCCTCCTCTTTTTGCCAGGGTTAATATAGTCCTCCCTTTTGCCAGGGTTAATATCGCCCCTCCTCTTTTTGCCAGGGTTAAAATCGCCCTCCCCTTTTGCCAGGGTTAATATCGTCCCCTCCCCTTTTGCCAGGGTTAATATCGTCCCCTCCTCTTTTTTGCCAGGGTTAATATCGTCCCCTCCCCTTTTTGCCAGGGTTAATATCGTCCCCTCCCCTTTTTGCCAGGGTTAATATCGTCCCCTCCTCTTTTTGAAACATCTCACGGCTCGGGTGAACCAACCTCATACAAATAAAGCATCTCCAGAAAACTAGCAGAGCATCACTTCATTCGTTTGTTAAATGGGATCTGGTTCCCGCTGTTATCAGTGGCACAGATTTCACACAGACGAGCTTTTCTAAATCTATCGCCCAACGCCGCTGCGAGACGCTCTATTCGTTCCGGTTAAACTGATGATGTTTGGTTATGATGAGGAAAAAACTCAACTCTACGAGGAACCCAGAACTCACACGCTTCCCAAAAAAGATCCCACTTGACCATTAGTGAATGCAAAATATGTGCAATATTTGTATGTCTAAAATACCGTTACACATACGCAACAACAATCACGTCACCAGCACTGCGACTTCTGTGGACGCCTCTCGTAGCCCAGCTGGAGCGTTGCAGGAGTAGCGATGGAGGAAGTGAAAGTAAAGTTGGAGTGTATAAAAGGCACTTTAGCCCATTAGTTGTGATGTTGAGAGAGGTGCGAGACAAAAACAAAGCACTTTAATTGGAATGATTTTAGCGTGTGTGATTTATAACAGGTCTGGGCGGGTGTGAGTTTAATTTTGATATTGTCACGGGTCACAGATCTGGTGCTGAACTTAGCAGGTAAAAAAACTCTACGAGGGCAGATTGTAACCCCGAACCTCTGACACGGTTCCCAAAAATGATCCCACTAGACCATTAGTGAATGCAAATCATGAATCTATGAATCTATGCATTTATTCAAAAATCTAAATTTGTGCTCAAAAGATGAATGAAAGTCTCACGGGTTTGGAACGACATGGTGAGAAATTAATGACAAATTATTATTATTATATTTTTTGGGGGGGTGAACTGTCCCTTTAACTTGACATGCCCTTTAAAAAAAAGCATCCACGTGACTCGTCTGTACATACATCAACAATTAATTAACATTCCAACGGAATTAACACTCTTCCAACTGAACACTTTAAAAGTGCGCGAGATGCGATGAACGATCCGAAATAGAACACTCGCACTGATACATGAACGTTCCAAGTTCCATTCCAATTCAACATTCCATGGAACGTTCTGTATCACGCACAGGCATAGACTAACGTTAAATAAGATTTAATAAGATATTATTAAAAAACTGATGCGCACACAAGCGTTCCTCACACTGAGTGACGTGCAGGATCCGTGGGATTTCGCACTGTTTGATCGGTTAATGTCGCGCGGTGGGAATACAATTACAGAGACTTCACATCAAGCGCGAATTATGCAGAACACACATGCACACGCACGAACAAAGCGCGACCCCGTGCTCTGATCCGACACAAAGGAACCCTTGCCCGGCGTTGAGATGTTCGGACGTGCGTGAACGGAACCGGGGCCTTCCGTACCTTCATGCTCTTGATGGCCTCATATCCGTCCTTCACCGAGTGGATCTCGTCGAACACGCTCTTGTGCGGCAGCAGCAGCTGGTTGAGGATCTGCAGAGACCCGGACTGGTACCGGATCGCTTCCAGCGTCATGACCCGTATGAGATGTGACTGAAGATATCCCGGGAGTGCTGTCGCCGATGTGGGACGGGTTCCGTCGGTCCGTCTCGTGTGGATTCGGGGTGTGTTAAAGGCAGGGTGAATCGTCGATCCTGAATCGCGAGGTGTGGGCGTAGTTTTATAGGCCTGCACGGATCGGGGGGAAAAAGTGCACGCCTCACGGAACCGCGTGTTCGCTCTTTTTTACAGTCTGTGGTTTGCTCTGGCAGGAAGTCCCGCCCCCTTCTGTCAGTCATCCTCCAGCGGAGGCTGCGCGCTCCCGAGCTTTGTGTGCGCGGTGCGCTTGAGATTCAGAGGGAGTCTCACGGTAAAGCGACAACAAAGCGGAAGAATGTAAATGTAGGAACCGTTTGAAATGCGCACTGTTCAGAGATTTTTAATACGTCATGATGTTATTCTTCAAAGTAAAGGAATGGCTCTTCTTAATTAACATAAACATTCTGTAATCATTACGTTCCTACACGTCATTGCAAACGTGTTCTGTGTAACAGCAAAACGAGATTTAAAAATGACTTTTTTTTAATACAGTGAGAGTGTCCCCACAAGGTTTGTTGAGCGCCAAAATAAATAAACAAATAACTCTAAAGATTCAATAAAAAGGAAAGATATATCGATGACGACACTGTTGGAATTACTTTCCCAACCAATCAGAATCCACCCCGCTTTCAAGAGCTCGAGCTTTTAACGCGATGGATGACGTAACGGCGTACTTTTAACGAAGTCCCGTTGAGAATTAAGTCACTCGGCGGCCGTCAAACATTAAATCCACGGGGATTTCATATGTAAAATCATCAATGATCTCTGACAACAACTGTCTCTTAAATTTGTTTTCTAAATGCTCGACTCGTGATAAAAACTGCATTTTTCAGCCTGGACAGAGCTAATGCGCAGTCTTTGCTAGTTTCAGTCTGACGCAGTCATCATTTTCACGTCTAGCGCCACGTTGTTTAAATATCAAATGCACTGGCGCATCTGTTCGCCCATGGGCGTGCTGGTCTGAAAACCAGGCGTGTTCAGGAGCATTGTTGGCGTGTTTCTATTTTGAGGAACTGAAAACGACTGCGCCATTGACCAACACAAACCTGCTCTGAAGACAATAGCGCAGTATTATAATAGCGCAAATAATTGTTTGTGTTATTTAAAGGACATGTTAGTAATATGCGGAGGGCTCGATTTGAGGGGGGCAAATTACAAAAAGCATCTCTGTTAGCTACAGGGGGGCCCCACCAAAAAAAATACTTGACCACACCATCCCCCTTATTTTATTTTTACAATTCAACCAGCTGCGCCTATAGAGGGTGCACAACGCGCTTACACTCTGCCTATTACACACACACACACACAGGGACGCGCAGCACACAAACATTTTTAACTATGAAAAAAAGGATTGATGAGATGAGAATCTGATTGGTTTATTGCACGTTACGCCCCTAACACACCTGTGACTCATTAAAGCTACACTGTGTGATATTTTCCCCCATCTAGCGGTGAAAAGGTATATGACCATCCAGTGAATATTAGTTTCTGTTCCTCTCAATTCCGATTTCGTTTTAACTCCTACGGTGGCTGATTTAGTCCAAGATTAATATGGCTTCCAGTTCGATCAAGTGATGAGGTTACTTTAGAAAACTATTATAATTTGCAGTTATTTAATTTGTCAGTTAACCTGTAGGTTATGACATCTATGTCAAATGAATAATAGTTTTACCTTTTCGTTATTTTTTACCATTTCATTGCTAACATCAGCGATCAGGTTCCCAGACGAATGCAAGCTAATCTTAGTAAAGTAACTTTTATCAGTGCTATCGTTATTCTGTATATTGTAATGCGACATCACTAGCGTAAGGCAAAGTTTACATTGTAGGCTATATCAGTCTCAAGCAATCCCCTCTTCACATTCGACAGTGCCATCGAGTGTTAAAACACCAAAGGCGAAGCTTGAATTTACGGGTATGTCCCTCTTTGGCTACTGTACTTTCAAGATGGAGGGGCAACATGGCGACGCGCATTCGAACCCCTCACCCGTATGTATTTACAATGGCATATTATACACTTACGAGAATACTTTATTACTTGAAAGAAGTAAATATACATTAATGAGCACATATATTTTTGAAAGAACTAAGTGTTTTTAGCTAAGAATAAACTAAAAAAGTTACACAGTGTAGCTTTAAGAGACGAGGTACAACCCTTTTTGACCATGTGCCTAGCGTGCAGACCGTTTTTTTCCGTTGTTAAACAAGCAAAAGTGGATTCGGACATGCTAAGTGCAACTGCGCTTCTGACCATGTGCTCAGATCGTTAAAATAGATCCCTGGAAACTTTACTAATAAACGATTGGCTCTTTTATTTAGAAGGCGGGGCTTATTCGCCATATTGTGCGTTGCCCTTTCTCCCATTCATTAGTAAGCGGTGTGCACTATCGGTCTTTGCTTATAATAAACCGAATGTTGTGGTGTTTAAAGGTAGGGTATTTTCAAATTAGCTTTGAAAGCATTAGATCCCACCCTCCCATCACAGCATCTCCAAAGCCCCGCCTCCTTCAAAATTAACCATAGACTGTAATAAAAAATATGGATGATGCACCTTCCCTCTCTTCCACTGTGGAAAAGTCAAGCCACTAAAGTCCCAATCTTGTGCTGTTTTGGGACCCGAGACTGCGCAGGAAGTAGAGCCGCATAATCTGTTAGTACGGTAAACTGAACAACTCATTATATCGGTGTTCAATAAACAGTTATGGAAATGTTTGAAGAATTTACAGTTGTAAATCTCCTCCCGAAAATCCTGAAAAAAGTAAGTTGGCGTGAATGAGCCTTAAAGGGACAGTTCACCCCAAGAATAGGTTGAATACAAAATAAGATATTTTGAAGAATGTTAACGCCACCCATTGACTTTTTTTCCCTACTATGGAAGTCAATATGAGGGTTAGTGCTATCCCTTTAAATAATGACACAATTTCCATTTTTAGCTCAACTTTTCTTTTTAATAATTACATTAGACACTGTCATACCCCTCACCGTAGACACATAACCAAATTAATGCAGCTTTTAAAAAATAGACCCATCCTCAGAGTATACATTAGCAGTGATTGCCTTCATTATGTGTTAACAGTAATAAACCTCATCTGTACATACTGGAGGAGTGAATGAGGATGATGAAGACGAAGGAGTCTTCCTAAAACAATAAAGAGGCTGTCATGGAAACGAGGCAGCTTTATGTCTGGCTCTTAAAACGCCAACAAACAAGACCGCCAGAACAACCCCATAAAAACATGCTGATCTCAGCTTCTGAATCAACAACACGACACACACCAAACCTCCTCATCACCTTTCCTTCATTATCACCCAGATACAAAACCTCTTTATACACACCCGCTCGATTTTATCAAACAAAACAGACCCCCACACACACACCATCCCCCACCCGAAACCCCCTCACAATGAACCTCTCGCGTCTGTTCTCCAGCGGGGTGCGGATAATCCGCGATTATGGGATATTATCCGCATCTCCTCCATCGAACACACTCACACACACTTGAACATCTTCCCTGGAGTGCTGAGATTATTCCCATATCACGGCCGTGCAGCGGCATTATCCTAATCTGGGAATATTGTTGGACAGATTAGTGTAAAGACGCTATTATAGAGTTCAGATTAACAGCATTTATACATGAGAGAGAGAGAGAGAAATAGGGTTATAATAAAAAGATCAGTTTCATTTTTGTACTGCGAGTACATATGACTCTGTAAGAGGGAATGACCGTCTGTAATTCCAACCATGATCATATTTATTTGTTAACTATATATTTAAAAAGAATTTAGGAGGAATCTCACAAAATCATATTTCACAACCTTAGTGCTGTCAAATCGATTAATCGCATGTAACCAGTTTGTTTATAATATACAGTAAATGAGTGTATGTATTATACACAGTATATATATATATATATATATATATATATATATATATATATATATATATATATATATATATATATATATATATATATATATATATATAAAATAATATACACATATATTATATATAACAACTTTTATGTTACATGCAGTAATCATGATTAATCGATTTGACAGTACTAATATATATATATATATATATATATATATATATATATATATATATTTTAAGACCATTTGAAGTGAAAACCAAGCACAATTTTACCCATAATTCTCATTAGTATGATATATATTCTTATTCCTTTAATGCTGTTGTGCAAATCTAACCAGACACATTTAAACAGATTTATATCAATTTTTTTATTAATTTCAAATTTGAAGGAAACAAAAAATGTATGTACTACAACAAAAATGACCACCCTATACGCTTATTTTACAAATTAAACGTGCTTAATTTCTTTATGCTAAATATATCATTTCTAATCTTTTGATTTTGGTCTGAAATATGACCCAGGCATGTTTTTGTGAGATTTCCCCTTTATGGTGATGATACACGGGGCAACTTTTTGAGTAATGTTGCGGTCAACGGGCAACCAGGTGAGACAGGACTGATCTAAAGTATCCAGATCACAATCGGTTGCCTGTTCTCACTGTGAAAGTGCCCAAGCAAAATTGCTCAAAAAGTTGCCCCGTGACCGTGTATCATCCCCTTTAATGATTTATCTTCATTTTTGCATAAGTTGAGATGAGTCTAATCTCACTCGAAACATTCAGACGTCTGTCCGGTTAAAAGAGAAACACGCTGAGGAGTGTTCTGATGGTTTGGGCCGCAGCGTAACCAAGAGCAGCAATGGAAAAGAGCTTCACTGTGTGTGTGTGTGTGTGTGTGAGTGTAGTGTTTCCCTCCGCAGCTCCATTACATCTGTCACGATTCATTTATATTCTCATGATTTCAGAAGTGTGTGAACAGTCACGCCACTCGAGGCGTTTCTTCACTCTCTCACGGCCCGTTTTTTCCTGACTGACTCCAGCTGTGAGGAAGAGAATGAAAGACACGACAGTGAGCTCACTGGAAATGTGACCGAGCACAGACACGGACGGCAGGGTTTCATATTCACCTCGTTCTCCACCATCTTCAGCCGGCCGAGTGCGTCTTTCGCTGCGTCCTGACAAACAAGAACAGATCTTTAGCTTTAATCAAAACAACTGATTACACTGAGCTCTACATGTGCTGGGTTTAAAGACATCACAAGTTTTGATGAAACATCTGCGTTCGAGTGATTCAATTCAACAACCTTCACAACCCATTTTACTTCAGCCATATCCAGTATTTCTGAGTGAAATGGGATATTTAATGAGGAAAATAGGACACCTCGCACTTGATGGAGGACGATCAAGAAGGAGACGACAGCAAAAACACAAACTTATCAATGCAGATGTGTGTGTGTGTGTGTGTGGTTTTGCTCACTCTGTTGCCTTGGCTGGAAAACACTTTCACCGAATCCGAGAGGCCGTGAACGAACTTCCGCAGCACATTTTCATATTCTGAGACACAGACGGAGACATTATTGAACATCTCTCTTACGCAGCGCTGGAAAGTCCAACACATGCTAGTCAATCGCTTTATTTCAATGAAGCACTTAAAAAACATTCACAGATCCGTTTGAGTCATCATCAATATCTTCCCCAGCAGTCCACACGCAGCATTTCATCTTGTTTTTATAATAAAATCAGCTGTGAAATACAGCTGTTGTTCACTATGTTTATATTTATTTATATAAATAAAAAAATGTCTGTTACACTACTGTTCACACATGAAAAAAGTTAATAAATGGACCAAATAATGCATACATTACAATTTAAAAATATTAAGAGGTGTTTGTCAGTGTTAAGAGTGTGGTGTGCTAATTATTTATATCATTTATTAAATTATATACCATTCAAAAGTTTGGGATTGGTAATTTTTTTAAAAAAAAAGAAGCCTCTTCTGCTCACCAAGGCTACATTTATTTGAATACGATCAAATATTTTAATATCGTGAAATATTACAATCCAAAATAGCTGTTTTCTATGTAAAAAATACACAGATCAGGCATAACATTATGACCATTATTATTGTGTTGGTCACAGTAACATCCACATGGATGGCAGGACCCAAGGTTTCCCAGCAGAACATTGCCCAAAGCATCACCTCCGCCGGCTCGCCTTCTTCCCATAGTGTATCCTGGGGCCATGTGTTCCCCAGGTAAGCCACGCACACACACCCGGCCATCCACGTGATGTAAAAGACTCATCAGACCAGGCCACCTTCTCCCATTGCTCCGTGGTCCAGTTCTGATGCTCACGTGCCACTGTTGGTGCTTTCGGCGGGGTCAGGGGTCAGCATGGGCACCCTGACTGGTCAGCGGCTATGCCGCCCCATACACAACAAACTGTGATGCACTGTGTATTCTGACACCTTTCTATCAGAACCAGCATTAACTTCTTGAGCAGTTTGAGCTCCAGTAGCTCGTCTGTTTGATCGGACCACACGGGCCAGCCTTCGCTCCTCACGTGCATCAATGAGCCTGGGCCGCCCATGACCCTGTGGCCGGTTCTCCACTGTTCCTTCCTTGGAGCACTTTTGATAGATCCTGACCACTGCAGACCGGGAACACCCCACAAGAGCTGCAGTTTTGGAGATGCTCTGACCCAGTCGTCTAGCCATCACAATTTAGCCCTTGTCAAACTCGCTCAAATCCTTACACTTGCCCATTTTGTCTGCTTCTAACAGATCAACTTTGAGGACAAAATGTTCACTTGCTGCCTAATATATCCCACCCACTAACAGGAGCCGTGATCAAGAGATCATCAGTGTTATTCACTTCACCGGTCATAATGTTATGCCTGATCGGTGTATGTTAAAATGAGCTGAATCCCTGCTGAATAGAAGTATTATTTTCTTTCACCTGTGATGAAAAAAACTTGGTACCTGTCAGTGCTGTCGGATGTTTCTCCAGGTATGATTTCTGCCATTGCAGTCGGTGACAGACATCCATGTGCTGCTTGATCAGCTCTGACGGGTCTCGTCTGTTCTTCTTATAATCGCTGATCTAAAGAGACGGACAAGACGACTCATGATACACTCTATATCTGCTTAAAAACAGTCACGTCTCCCGACTGACCCCGGCACACACCTTCCACTCCAGTCTCTCTTTGTCGTGGTGAAGCAGGCTGAAGCTGTGCAGTTTATACTGCGGAGGAGACGAGCTGAAACAGAGACACACACGTGAACACACTCACGGAGGGACAAGCAATAACAACCGTTCAATCAGCTTCAGTTTTACCTTGGCTTATAGTTCCTATCATGATCGTTTTGGGGTTTGGATCTTGGAGAAGCTGCTTGCTGGAAAGAAAATGTGTTATGAGTTTATGTAACACCACATACTGTGTGTAATAAAAACAGCATGAATTATGACCTCATACCCGTTCCTTGTTGATTTTCTCGCGCTCTTTCTCCGGTGAAGGTGTGAGCGGGTCGATGACGATCCATTTCTCTGTCACTGGCTGTAGCTGCACTCCACCCAACGGCTCCCGGATCTTCACACGCACCTCCAGCTTCCCTCCCGTCGCCTTCCGTCCATCCAACACCTGCAACAGCAGCACAGCCTCATGGGACGCCGCACTTGTGTGCATGTGACACGAGAATGTGAGTGTGTGTGAGTCACTCACGTCTATAATCTCTCGGATCTCACACTGGTTCTCCAGGGCTTCCAGCTTCAGCTGAGCGCTTCCCACCACTTTATCTGTCTTGAAGAGACCGCACGCATTGGCCTTCAGCTGGCGCTTCACACCCTTTATCTATCTTGAAGAGACAGTCTTTACACACACACACACACACACACACACACACACACACACACACACACACACACACACACACACACACACACACACACACACACACACACACAATAAGAATTTGGGAGGGAAATCTGCTTAAAGGAACACTCCACCGTTTTTAGAAATAGGGCTTATTCAACATCTTTCCTACATTTAGATATGTGGGCAAATGCATTTGTGTCTCAGTGCATGCATTGTTTTAGTTTGGCAGGGTCGCCGCTAGCTTAGCTTAGCATAATGAATGGAATCCTATGTTGCCAGCTAGCATGTCCCGAGTAAAAGTGATTAAAAAAAAAACCCCACCTAATTACTTCTTGTGGCCTGCGTATTCACAACGAGTACAAATAGCGATGCAGATTAAGACTAGGCGATTTCCTAGGCAGATATTGGGGACTATATTACGGGTAAGCACAGGCACTGAGGTTTTTTTTTTTTGGATCACTTTTACTTGGGACATGCTAGCTGGCAACATAGGATTCCATTTATTATGCTAAGCTAAGCTAGCGGCGACCCTGCCAAACTAAAACAATGCATGCACTGAGACAACAATGCATTTGCCCACATATCTAAATGTAGGAAAGATGTTGAATAAGCCCTATTTCTAAAAACGGTGGAGTGTCCCTTTAACTGTAACAATGCAAAAATCCAACAATCCCAATTTTATTAATGTATTAGTATTATTGGTAATTGAATGTGTTTTGTGTTGAAATGTGATCTGAATTGACTGATTATTAAGAGTCTCTCTCACCCTTTGTGCACGACCTCAAACTTGATGCCTTTGGCCTGCACGATCCTCTTAAAGCCTCTGTGATCTCGCTTGATGTTCAGCTTGAACTGCTCCTTAAACTCTAAAACACACAGAGACTGTCAGCTAATGCCGCCACCTGTTTAATAGACAGATCGTGTGTGTGTGTGTGTGTGTGTGTACCTGGACTGTTGGTGCTTTTCACAGTGCTGGTTTTGTCTCTCTGAGCTTCTTCCTAAGAAAAATACACACAATATATATGTTTCAATTCAAAGCTGTGAACTGAACTGGCGCACAAAATTGGAATATCGCATAAAACATTTGTGAATAAAGCAGCGATTCTATCAAGACTTCAAAAATCGTCACTTCCTGAGACATTGACGCAAAATATCAGTAATAAAAATGGAAGTTTCTGCAATCGGTGAAGAAACTGTGGCTCGCTCCTCCATCATACACGAGCGTCTCAAACACACGCTGTTGCGTTCAGATGCTGCGTTTCATGTGAGACGCTTCTGGAGGGAACTAAACCAGATCATTCTGATGACAGACTTTAGCTCAGGCGTTTCCGAACCACCAAACCAACATTTGAGATGCTGCGATGCCATTGGTCCACTGGTTAGGCCAGTTATCCAATCACAGCCTCTGTTGAGGCACATTTGTTGCACACGGAGGGATTTATTCAGTAAATGTGTTTCCATGTCTTCTTAGTGGATCAAACAATTATTGTGCATAACTATTTTATGAAAATTTTGAGAATGTATGCGCGGTTTTCATCCAGCGTTGCTTTTATGCGATATTCCAAAATGCACATAAAAAAAATGGATGCAAACATAGAATCTGTTAGATCCCGGTAGCATCAAGGGGTGTTAATCGTTGCATCGCAATACGGATGTGGACGTTTCTGCATCGATGCGGTAATAGAGCATAACTGATTATACCCTAGTGACGTCTCATCACACACGTTTCCCGCGCCAGTGTGAAATGGGGGAGGGAGGCGAGACACAAAAGCGAGTAATAAAAAAAAAAGTTAAAACACTAGTTTAACATTTACAGCGTGTGAGTGTGCATGCGAGAGTGTGAGACTGCATGCGTGTGTGTGTGTGTGTGTGAGCATTATTGTAACTTAAGTACAGTACTTGACAGTTTAATGTGCTTTTAGTATTAACTAGTGCTTGTTTGAATGCTCCAGTCGTCTGCTGTGTTCAGACCATAGACTGTAAAAAAAACGGATGTGGTGTCCGTGACATCACCTGTAGGTTTCTGAAGCGCATTTTCGAAACCTAAAGTCGGCCGTTGCCTTGCAAAGAGGCGGGATGTGGGCGGAGCTGAGGAGCTGACAAACGGCAATCCACCTGTCACTCAAAGTGGCCACGCCCTTAATTATGCAGAACTTTAAAGCTTTATATAATGTAAACGAATTAGTTATAAAAAAATTCACCTCCTCACAGTCATCATGAACGGCAAAATTAGCCGTATAGACCAAAACCACAATTCGTCCCAGGCTGTAAACATGTTTTATTCTGCTGTAAAGTTGGGCAGTTTAACACGGGGCTCAATGAGATTCTGCTCCCTTCTGGAGCCTGGTTTCTGTGTTGGTTTCAAGAGAAACTGGGGGAGGTTGCAGCTTGGTTCAGTCAAAAGTTGTGTTTGATGTTTGCTATATTCAGAAAGTCTACTTTCTTGGAGCAGATCAAATAAAAAGTGAGATCATATATCTGACTGCTTGTATTCACTGACAAACATGTAGCCATGTGCAGTAATCCTGATGCACTGTGATAGAGAATTGAATCAAATCGTTGACATGATAATTGTAATCGAATTAAATACAATAATTCACACCCCTAGTAGCGTGCATGTGTGTGTGTGTGCAAGTGTGTGTGTGTGTGTGTGTGTGTTGCGTACCGCACTGGGGAAGGGAAACTCAAAGCGCACACTTGCATCCAGATCACTGGCCGAAACTCCTGGAGGAAACACCAAAACAACATCATTATTGATTTATTTCTTAAGACTATATATTATAACAGTCAAAGGTCTGGGGTCAGTAAGATTCTTTATTCTTAAATTGATATTTGTGTTCATCAAGTGCTGTTTAAAAGTTTTTTTTTTTTTTGCAAAGAAATTAATCCACACACACACTCTCTCTCACACACACACACACACACACACACACACACACACACACACACACACACACACACACACACACACACACACACACACACACCTTTCTTCTACATCTAGAGATCAAATAAAAAGTGAGATCATATATATCTCAGGTTGTATTCACACACCACACACACAAACATGTGCATCTGTGCACACACACACACACACACACACTCACACACACACACACACACACACACACACATATAACACAATACACACACACACACGTTACATGTGTGTGTGTGTGTGTGTGTGTGTGTGTGCACACGCACTGGGGAAGGAACTCAAAGCGCACACTTCACACACACTCTGCATCCACACGATCACTCACAACTGAGGAAACACACAAAACACACACATCATTATTGATTTATTTCTTAAGACTATATATTATAACAGTCAAAGGTCTGGGGTCACATTATGCAATGCTCACACGCGCTCATTCTTCAAGCGCTCAAAAGTTTTGCAAAGAAATTAATCACACACACTCTCTCACACACTCTCACACACCTCTCACACACACTCTCACACACACACACACACTCTCACACACACACACACACACACACACACACACACACACTCACACACACACACACGCACTCTCACACACTCTCACACTCTCACACACACACGCACACACGCACTCTCACACACTCACACACGCACACACACACACGCACACTCACACACTCGCACACACACACACTCTGCACACACACTCGCACACACTGCACACACACTCTCACACTCACGCTCACACACACTCACACACACACTCACACACACTCGCACACACACACTCTACACACACTCGCACACACACTCTCACACACACACACTCGCACACACACTCTACACACTCGCACACACACTGCACACACACTCGCACACACACTCGCACACACTCGCACACACACTCGCACACACACTCGCACACACTCGCACACACACTCTCGCACACACACTCGCACACACACTCGCACACTCACACTCACTCACACGCTCACACACACACGCTCTCACACGCAGCTCTCACGCACACGCTCACTCACACACACACTCTCTCACACACACGCACACTCTCTCACACGCACACTCACTCACTCACACACACACTCACACACACACACTCTCACACGCACACACACTCCCACACACTCGCACACACACTCACACACACGCTCTCGCACACACACTCTCGCACACACACACTCGCACACACTCTCGCACACACACTCTCGCACACACTCGCACACACACTCGCACACACTCGCACACACACTCGCACACACACTCGCACACACTCGCACACACTCTCGCACACACACTCTCGCACACACACTCTCGCACACACACTCTCGCACACTCACACTCACTCACTCACACGCTCTCACACACACGCACGCTCTCACACGCAAGCTCTCACGCACGCACGCTCACTCACACACACACTCTCTCACACACACACGCACACTCTCTCACACGCACACTCACTCACTCACTCACACACAAGTGCACTCCCACACACACGCACGCTCTCACGCACAAACGCTCACACGCGCTCTCACACACACTCGCACAAACACATACACACGCTCACACACACGCACGCTCTCACACACACGCACGCTCACACGTGCTCACACACCACACTCGCACACTCTCTCACACGCACATACACGCACACTCTCTCACACACACACACGCACACTCTCACACACACGCACGCTCTCTCTCACACACACGCACACTCTCTCACACACACACGCACACTCTCTCACACACACACACGCACACTCTCTCACACACGCACACTCACACGTGGTCACACACACACACTCGCACACTCTCTCACACGCACATACACGCACACTCTCTCACACACACACACACAGGCACACTCTCTCACGCTCACGCAAAAACGCCACACGCGCTCTCACACACACACACGCACACTCTCTCACACACACACACACACACACACACACACACACACACACTCTCTCACACACACACACGCACACTCTCTCACACACACGCACGCTCACACTCTCTCACACACTCGCACACTCTCACACGCACACGCACACTCTCTCACACACACACGCACACTCTCTCACACGCACATACACGCACACTCTCACACACACACACGCACACTCTCTCACACACACACACGCACGCTCTCTCACACACACACACACACACATCTCACACACACACACACACCTGGAGGAGTGGGCAGGTTGATTCCCTTCACGACGGTCAGCACCATGTCGTTGGACGTCAGGTTAGGAAAGATCCTAATCACAGAGATGAAGGCATTTAGGGAATCAGTGCAGGACGTCCTCACTGACACACATGTTGAGTGTGTTCTTACTTGACTGTGTTGAGGGTGCGCTCCTCTGTGTGGTACTTGGGTACGGATCGGCCTTTGGCGTGAGCTTTCTTCAGTACTTCAATATTACTCATGCATTCCTCTGCCAGCTTCTCAAACCTGCAACACACACACACACACACACGTTTGTTTTTCAATCATAAGCACTTTCCATTGAGTTCTATTGTCCTGCGAACCCCTCAACCCAACCCCTCACACGGCCCTTCCTGCAGGTTTCATTATTTACTGTGTTTATTAAGCGCTTTCCTCAGGGGCACGGTCTGCTGCTCCCACTGTGTGTGTAATTTCAGGTTTTACTGTCCATGCGGGACATTCGGGCTCTAAAACGTCGGCAAAATCTGACACAGATACACTTTAAGGCTAGCTCAGAAGTTGAAATCTCAGTTTAAGATTAATATTAGCTGTTATGTTTAGAATTTACATTCTGACATATATATACATTTTTTATTAAAGATGTAATTAATTTAATTGATACAATAGTTAACCTTTAATGTGTAAAAATAAATGTTTTTATAAATACTGAATTAATAAAAAAATGACTTGCACATTAGTTTATTAAAATCAGATAGCTTATTTAGGTAAATATGACAACTATTTAAACATTTCTTTGCAAAAAAAACGTTTGAACAGTAGTGATCACTCAAAACACCTGACAGCTGCTTCCCGAATGTCAAAAGCTACACAGACACACACAGTCTCAAGATGAATGAAAACACACACCTGGCAGTTTCGGCTACGTTCCCCATGTGTGTGAACTGCTGGGAGTAGGCCAGGCATTTCTGCAAACATGAATCATTGGGATGGTAAATACGCCATGCATCTGTCATTCATCGTGCGTGTGCTTGACATGTATCAGATCTAATGTTGTGTGAGTAGTACAGGAGCAGGGACCTCGTGCTGCTGTTTGAGCTGCCCCATGAGTTGCGTGAACTGCTCAGCCGAACGCGGAGACATGGCAGACGAGCGCGACTGGGACAGTCTGTAGTCCTCCTCACTGACCGGAGCGCCTGGCACCTGCACACCACAGACGAGACTGTTAATAACACAGCTCACACACACACAGAAGCAGAATTGTTCAGAAAGTAGAGTTTAGCTGAGCAGCAAGATCGGAGTCGGAAAATAATCAAAACTCATTTCACATTTTCTTCAGATGAGACGTTAAACCGAGGTGCTAACTCTCTGTGGTCATTAAAAATCCCAGGAGTTCCTTCGACAAAGAGTAGGGGTGTAACCCCGGCATCCTGCCTAAATTTGCCCATTGGCCTCTGTCCATCTTGGCCTCCTAATCATCCCCATACACTGATTGGCTCCATCCCTCGGTCTCCTCTCCACCAATCAGCTGGTGGAGAGACTGAGCCTGGTTTCTCCTAGGTTTATTTTTCCCCATTAGGTCTCCTGCTGGGGTTTTGGTTTCCTTGCCACTGCCGCCTCTGGCTTGGCTTGCTCGGTTGGGGACACTCAATTTTTCAACTAAATATCCAAATAAATCAAATTATTAAACTAAATTAACCATATAGACTAAATTACTGATCTAAAGCCCACATTGTCACTATATGATAATCAAAATATATTCTGTTGCATTATTTTCCTGTTTAACTCTGTGAAGCTGCTTTGAAACAATCTGCATTGTTAAAAGCGCTTTATAAATAAAGTTGACTTGACGTGTGTGTGGTGGGTGTTATGGCGCAGTACGGCTGCCGTCGCATTAAGCCCGGGTATACTTCACTTTCCACGCTCTGCGCGTCTTTCAAAGTATACTACACCACGGATGCACACGGATGATCGCGTTCGACACATGCGCAGTATATTTTGTTTCTGTGCTCTACTAGACATCGGAGGGCAGCACCGAGTCCTGTCATCATCTCTTTTTTTTCAAGCGTGTTGTTTTTAAACCATAGACAGTAAAAGAAATGGACAGAGCGACCCCATAGACCTCAACGGTGAAAACCGAAGTCAGTGAGAAGCACTCCCTTCCTGATGGCTGAGCGTCTGCACAGACTCAGACTGAGTAGACATGATGTGAGCGTCCTGTCTGACAGTTGTAAGTCTTCTAGTAGTTGTGGAAAGTGAAATCTGAATCACATTGTTGAAATGTTTTGTCCCGTTGCTTTTGGCTCTCTATGGGCTTCTCCCCATGCTTCTCTCTTGTGTTTATCGGACTTTATGCCTCCATGTCCCCCCGATCGCCTCATAGATAGTAAAAGATTGCCTGCGAGCTTCTCCTCCTGCCTATACAGTAATTTCTCTACTGCGCGACAGAGTCGCATTGGTTATGACGCAATCGCTAGCCTATTTTCTACAAAAACAGCTTCTACGGGGCGATAGAGTAAGATACAAGGTAATGGAGCTTATTATACATTGTCATGTTTCTGTAGAAATAAACAATGGACAAATGGAGTCTTTAAACGCCTCAGATGTAAAGTTATTCACTGTCAAAGTGATGGGAGTCAATGGGATGCTAACAGCAGGTGATGGCTTGGGTAGCAATGGCCGCCGCTATGGAAGGTACGCTTTCTGAGGGCTGGATAACCCCCATGTTTTAAACCGGTCTTTTCACACTCTTCTTCGACGGCTGAACACTGTGTGTATTGCCACCTAGTGCACTCTTCTGTACTGCTGGCGCATACACTGTTGCACAGTCTCAAAATTTGGGCTGCACGCGGATGACCGAAGTATACCCGGGGCTTAATACAGGTGGTGCTGCACATTGGTGGTGGTTAAGGAGATTCCCCCTTCTATGTAAAGCGCTTTGAGTGCATAGAAAAGCATAGAAAAATATAACAAATTATTATTATTATTACTGCAATAGTGATGACTGAAATTAATTAAAAGTTCTCATTTAGCTTGTCAATGGAGAGTGGCCAGACTTTCTGTACAAATGAAACTTACAAGAGTCTGGTAGGACCAGGCTAAAAAAACATTACCAAAAATAATGTTTATTTAATAATCAATCAATTATTCAAATTATTAAACACTCAAATAAAAACTGTGATGACACGTTTCCACAGTTATTAACATTGTGAATGATCTAACCCTGGCATTAGATTATAGAAAACGAGTCCCCATGAACTTAAAATGGACCTCACAAAGCCGGAGTTTTTGGAAATGTGAAGTGCATCCATTAGTGTGTCGCTAATTCACAAACCTTTGTGATGTCAACAGGAAGTCCGGACTTGGCGGCATTAATCATGGAATCCAGGCCTTTAGCGTTTCTGAGGTGTTGCGCGGCTCCCTGCATGTCCTTCATCTCTTTAGAGCGCAACGCCGCCTTCACAAACTGCTGCCTGCGCATCGTCAGGAAATCCAGCTGCTGCTGGGCTACACAACACACACACATTACACAACAGCACATGCACATTAATGCCTTTACTTAAACTCCATCTACCTTTCCCTCCTGGTTTGGGGGCGTTTGTGGAGCCGGTGGGCGTCCCAGCGGCGGACGAGGCTTTCGGAGGAGCGGGAGCTCTTGATTTCTGAACGGCAGGCGGAGCTGATGCCTACACGGAAACACAGTTTCCAGGTCAGGGATGGGTCATGAAGAGTTTAGCTGCAACCCTGATTAAACTCACCTGTCTGTAGCTTTCGAGGGCTGTGTCCGAAATCGCCCCGACTTGAGAATACCCATAATGCACTGTGTTGAATGTATTTTCACAATTCCAGCCCTTTCAGCACATTCACTCACTCGTTTTCATTCACCTCTCCAAGTGGACTATATTAGTTGAGTAATGTAGGGAATAGTGAATGAGGGTATAGGGGGCGATTTCAGACACAGCCAAGACGTTGATTAGCTTGTTGAGGTGTGTTTGATTAGGGTTGAAGCTAAACTCTCCAGGACTGAAGTTGCCCATCCCTGTAAGATGCTTCACCGACCTTAGACGCTACCTTTTGTGGCTCCTCGTCTTCATCCGCATCGGCATCTGCGTCCTGATTGGCCAGTTTCATGGCTGTCTCCAGGACGCCCATAAAATTCTGGTTGCCTCCCTCGGTGCCCTGCAGTGGAGGACAACCTGATATGCAGAAACATACACAACGTCAAAAGAGGCACAGAAACCAGCTATTCTTGTGTGGACTTTACTTTGACGTTATATATTATATTAGAGGTTCTCAACACAGGACCTCGAGCCGGCAGAGTTTAGCTCCAAGCCACAGACTGTAAAAAATATGGACGTAGTGTCCGTGACGTCACCCGTAGGCATTTTTTAAACTTAGTCGGCCGATGCCATCTTAGCAGCGCATCACTCCCGGATAACTGACAAAGGGCAAAGAGGCGGGACGTGGGCGGAGCTGAGGTGATGTGATGACTAACAGACAGCAGACGAACGGCAATCCACCTGTCACTCAAAGTGGCCACGCCCTTAATTATGCAGAACTTTAAGGCTTTATATAATGTAAACGAATGAGTTATAAAGAAAATCACCCCCCTCACAGTCGTCATGAAGGGCAAAATTAGCCATTTAGACCTAAACCACAATTTGTCCCAGGCTGTAAACATGTTTTATTCTGCTGTAAAGTTGGGCATTTTAACACGGGGCTCAATGAGATTCTGTTCCTTTCTGGAGCCGGTCCCTAGTGGCCAGTCGATGAACTGTAGTTTAAGTCCATATTGGCTTCAAGAGAGAACACAAGAGGTTGCCGCTTGCGCCAAACCCTAATCAAACACAATCGTGGTCTTCAAGATTACTAGAAAGCAACACACAGGTGAGATTTAGGGTTGGAGCTAAACTCTGCAGGAAACAAACAAATAAACAAGCATTACCTGGTGGAACAGGAAGTTCTGCCAAATTCACAGGCCGCCCGGCTTTATGAGCTTTAATGGCATCTTGATATTGCTGAAGTGAACAACAAAGGTGGTTAAAAAATGGCATCTTTCTTATATATTTGACTCATTGTGTGCGTTACCTTGATTATGCGCTGGTGCATGCGTGCTTTACGGTCGTCTCCTTTGCTCTTGGCGCTCTCTGCTGCTTCTTTGTATTTGTCCATGCGCTGCTGTAAGGCCTCCGCGACGCTCCGCGGAGCAGAGAGAGCTGAAACACACACACACACACCCTTTCATATACAGGGTAACTGATATCTGGACTGCATTTCATCTGTGTCTGGGACACACTCGTTCTCACCTGTGTCTGGGGCAGCAGTGGGTGCAGGAGGAGGGGCGTCTGGTTTAGAGGACAGCTGGGGAGGGTTTGAACGTGGCACTTCAACCTGAGCTGAAACAGAGAGACTCTCATCAATATCTGACTAAACTAACCAGGATGTAACTGGGGTGAGTGATGATCTGTGAGGTATAGATGTACCAGGAGGGGGCGGCAGTGAGCTGATGTCGACAAACTCCCCTCGGTCAACAGTCTCCACCAGCGAGTCTAATCTCTGTGGGAAACGCAGAGACAGAGAGCTATTTTCATAGCTGTCCACAATAAACAGTAATATTGTGAAATATTATTACAATTCAAAAGAACTGTTTTTATTTGAATATGTTAAACTGTTATTTATTCATGTGATCAAAGCTGTATTTTGAACATTAGTGCTCCTAAATTAAATGTGAAGAGAAACAAAGAAATGAATGTAAAGGTGTCCTAAATGTAGTAATCATGAATGGCACTGGCTTACCTTGGACACTTGGTAGAGTTGTTTGGCTTGGTCAGTGTTTCCGCTCTGTTTGGCCTTTATGGCTGCCAGCTTATACTCTCTCTGTCTGCTTAATATACTCGCTTTGAGCTCTGAAACGCACACAAACGTGTACAGTTACAGATTTCAAAACAGTTTTAAGAGTTAAATGAGAAATTCAGAGTGTGTGTGTGTACCGGAGTGCTGTGCATTGGGCTGGCTGGGCGTGAGGGGTGATATGGCTGGTGTATCGGGCGTTACGGCCGTCAGTCTCTGGGATGGAGGCTGTAGCAGCTGAGGTTTGGATGGAGCGACTGGCTTCACGTTGGCCGTCTGCGGTGGCGCTAGAGCAGGTTTTTCTTGCTCTCCGATTGGCTCGGCCTGCGAATCAGAGGATGGTTTTCCACCAGTGGCCACAGGAGGAGGAATCTCATCTTCACTGATGGGTTTCCCTTTCTTAACTGACGTCAGCATTGACTGTAGAGTCTAAAAACAAGGAGAACATGTTACCAACCACTCTTCAAACATGGGGAAAAATGAGTAGGAGAGAAGGTTTGACATGGCGTTCGCCAAGATGTTTGGTAATATTAAATGACTGCATCAGCCGAAACGGTTTTATGTTTGGCTGATAAGTCTTGAGAGCTGAGCAGGACTTTTATTTTGACAGTGGCCACCCTACTCTCTCAAACACTGGCAGAGGCCATCAGAAAAATCCATATTGATCGATCACTATTCTCAGGTATGGTCCACCTTCAGTCCGCGGTCGTATCGGCGTGCTTTGCTGGTCTCCCCCACAGCCTTGGCATTGGCAATGGCCGTTTGGTACATGTCTAACCGCTCTTGTAGGCGAGACTCCAGGCTGGATGTGGAATGGGGCGCTGCATTTGAACGTTGAGGAGGTGCTGGGGACGGAGGGGGTTTCCTGACCACTTGCTCCTCATTGTCTTCCAACACCTCATTCAGCTCGGCCTGAAAAACGACTTTAATGAAAATCTCTTCATGCGAGAAACATCATATCCCATGCAGTGTGTGTAAAAAAAAAGAAGGCTTTGCCTAACCAAGAGATCAGCATCGTTCTCCAAATCACCATCATCGTCTCCGTCCTCGTCCAGGTCTTTCATACAAAGAGCTGCCATCCGCTCAATGTCCTCCATGGGCACCGGAGCTCCATGACGCAAAAAAGAGAGAAACAAGATGGGAAAAAAAACAGGATTGTTAGTAGATGCAGGGCTTCAGATTAACAATCAGAATTAGCACTACAGATGGTGGCGCCAGCACCTGAATAAAGTTAATTTAATTACAAAATTACTATTATTTTGCATTAATAAGTGCAGTTACTGCACAGTATCACTGAGCTTGAATTGATATGCAAAATAAAACTTATTAACAACATAAGTGCTCCTCTGCCGCCATCTACTGGTTATAGTGGTAATTTCATGTCTTTTTCTTTTAAATAAAAGTGTGTATTTGCCACAAAGTGTTAGTTTCCTACATATTTAGGTCCAGATTTAATAAACAGGGCAAATTAGCATGAGAGCGCAATTCATTAAAAGCGCCAATGGGAGTGGACGGTTCTGCACATTAATTACTGACGACACGCAGATTAATAAACACAGACGCAGCCGGATCATTTCCATAATTACCAACTCAATTTACAGGTAAATAATGGGGCAAACACCAGTAAATTGACGAGCGCAAACCTCAGTAAATCATCCAGCGTGATTCATTTCAATACTCTCCTCACATAAATTTTGCATCTGAAAGAGAAACTTCTACAAATGCATATGCACTAATATCAGCCACAAAAATAACTGTGTCCACGCCTTTTCAGCGCTAATTTATCACTGTGTGTCTTTAGTAATTACTGACACTAGTTTTTTTAATGTCAAAAGTGGGTTTGCACTAGACTGGGTAAACCCAGCCTGATCTGTCGGCGATTTGATTTCACCCTGCAGCTCCGGCTGGAAACCTGTACATTCATTTATCCTGCTTCTGTCACACTTTTGCAGGAACCAATCACAGACTGGCTTATCCACCTGCCGTGCTATTGGCAGGTTTAACACAATGACTGATAGAGAAGACGATGGATCATTGGTCTGATTGGTTGAAGGAATATCCACTTGTGTACAGAGTCATTTGAACTATGCCCGTTGATCACGCCTCTTGTGCAGTAGAAAATACAGAGCACACTCCCCAGACCAACCTTCCCTGTACAACCTTAAATTCAGCTTGATCTGGTGATAGCCAGACAAGGTTTGCACTGGCACAACCTGTTAATCTGGCCCTCGAAGTGCTCGAAAGTGTAAAGAATCGATGCACCTGAAAATTATTTCACTATCAAAAGGTAGTACGAACCCTGAGATGAATAATACAATAATTTTTTTTACTATTTCTGCCACAATACCATGTTACAGTTAGCGCTGCTACATTAAATCCATGGTAACTGTTTGTGATTTGTGGACTGAAAAGCCGTTTGTGGACTGTTTCTCCTGTTTCCACTTCAGTGCTGTTTGAGCTGATATCTGTGGTTTATAACGGAGAACTCTGCGCTGAATTTGAATGCTTCCCATTAGATCTCCCATTTGCCGTTTGATTCTTCTCATATGCAAAAGAAATGGCAGCTCTTATCAGTTGAGCAATGTGGTGGTGGCACCAGTGCGACCTCTAACAAAATTAAATCGCACCGGCAGGAAAAAAGGTGGCAAAATGCAACCAATTCATCACAGTCTGGAGCCCAGAGATGTCATATCTACAATGTATGGTGTCCTCACCTTTTCCTCCAGGTTTCCTGCCCGCTGGTCCGCCCTTCCCTCCTCCTCCCATTAAGGCCAGAAGCTCCGCCTCTAGCTCCTCCTCATTTCCCCCAGAACCATCCAGCCCGTCATCAGGAGCCAAATCCAACAGCAGTCCCATCTGATTGCATGTGAGGATGGGGAGCCAGCGTTATTTTGGTCAAATTGAGACACTATTATATCTTTTATAATTATTTTAGTTCTTTTTTATTTTAGTTGGCTTTAGATTTTTTATAAAGTTTATAAAGTTTTATATTCAACTGATCCATTTATGACATATTGATTAAACATTATGAGATCAAATATAAAATAAAAATTTATATAATATAAAAATATTAAAAAACATCCGAAGGGATGAATTGTTCACTATTATACGCTGTTTGGATTTAAATAAGCCAATGCTAGTCTATGATCAGATCATTACTGCAGTGATTATTATGTTTCGAACATGTCATATGTTTGGCAACCGTTCTTCCAACCCTGGAAGACACATCATGTCCATATTCCAGGATGACAATGCCAAGATTCATCAGGATCAGACTGGGAGAGAATGGTTGGGAGGGAGCATGAAGGATCATTTGCACACATGACCTCTAAGTTAATTAATTGAAAGTCTTTGGGATGTGCTGGAGGAGACTTTACAGAGTGCTGGACTCTTGCATTGTCAATACAAGATCCTGACCAAAAACTGATGCACCTCTTGATGGAAATAAATGTTGTTTGCCTGTTTAAATCCAAACAGCGACTTTTTTTGGGCCAGGCGATGTATATAACATGCATTTATAAAATAGACAGAGTGAATTTTTATTCCATTCTGACTTCAAAGCTGAGATTGCATGATTGTGGACACAGTACTGCCTCTCATCTTGTATATTACCTGTTTGGCCCTGGCGGCCCCCTGGCCCTTCTGCGGAGGGTTCCGGCTTCGGCTCATTTTCTCCGCAGTTCCCTCAAACCTGGAGTGAGAACGAGAATGATTCATTTTAAAAGCTACAAAACTGCATCAGGATCAGCCCTTCAGTAACACCACAGCCAACCAGACCAGAAAGTGACATCGCGCATTCCGAAATCATGACGTGATTTATGACGTTTAAATTAGCATAATCCATGCGTAGACAAAATCACCGCCTAAATGTGTATTTAATTGTGCTACATACCTCCATCAGACTACATTAAATGAATGAGCTCAATAGCTAATATTTCAACAGTATTATAGTGTAAAGGTTTAAAACAGAGAATCGAAAGAAGCTGATTTTGCTGTTGGAGGCAAAGCTAAATGACGCTATGAAATTCATTTCAGCTCATTCACAATATAAATCAGAAAGTAAACAACTAATTCAGTCAAAGTGCTAGCTAGCAAGGAGGCTAGTTCTTACTCTCTTTACTACACGATACCTCGATCATATGTTCCTCCGAGGGCGGGTTATGTGGTCAATATCTGTTCCGTTGAGAAGAATAAGCTGCCTGGCATGAAGTTTTTGCACTAGAGTTTCATAAATACAGAGGTAAACACAAAACTGCACTGCTGTCAATGACAATTCAGCACTTCCTGCTTTTCGTCAGGTTTCCCATAGCAACGGCAGAGCCTCACGCTTTACGGCACGGGGAACGCCCCACAGACTCTGAGGACTTGTAGTTCAACCGCTAGTCTGTCGATGTAATGACATTTTAAATCATATATTATCACGCTTTATGTTGGGTTGTCGTGTAATAATTCGTTTTCTGTGAGAAAAGGTGCAGAAATATTAGTTTTTACTAACGAATAGCGTCACGAATCTTTCGCTCGCGCTCATTTGACGCGGGAGTTAATGTCTGTCAGATTAATTATACGTTATTTACCGAAGCTTAAAATGTTTATTTTGTTTGTTGGACGTTTTATTAGTGATTATAAGAAAATGTTTTATGAACTTGGGTTAGATGAGAATTAAATTAATACATTTAAACAAGCATACTTCAGATATACAAATGAAATGAGCCAACTGTGCCATGAATTTGTTTTAACTTTTTATTCACTTAGTTAAATCTGGACTAAAACAAGACAATGGCGAAACGAAAATCAAAGACTACAGGTAGATTGCACCCATGAGAACATAATCAGTCATTCACTTAACTTGCTTGATTGTAGCTATATTAATTTTCAAGTAAATAGACAAATGTTGATGTAAATAAATGTATTTTAGGAGAGTTCAAACCTCCTAAGAGAGCAAAACGACAGAGAAGCGCTGAAGAAACAACAGATGAAAAGCAGGTGATTTGTCTATCAATTACACAAACAAAATAGTTCAAATAATTCCTATATTCTTCAATGCTGTTATATTTGTGTTTCGGTTGCTGATTCACATAACTCCTCCTTAATATCTAGATTCAGACACCAAATTCAGAAAACAACAACTCCCATGATGCATCATGCTCAGAAGAGATGGATCAGCCTGGACAGAGCTCATTACAAATCTGTCCGACAACAGAGTTCCCTGTTGACTCTTGTGGTTCCCTGGAAGAAAAAACATACAACGATGAGGATGAAAATGACACAAACCCACCTGAGGTTTCTCATGAGATTGAACAAACCGCACAGATCGTAGTACAAACTCCACAACCTAACAATAGCGACAAGTGCACTCTCTCTAAACCTGTCGAAGTTACCAGTGGAGATCATGTAGAGCTGGATGATGAGAAGAGTGAAATCACAAGCGATTCAAACCATGAATCTCAGAAGGTCCCAGATGACTGTGACTCTGAATTACCATCAGATGAGTGTCAAACCGAAAGAGAATTGTCACATGAGATTAGTACAGCCACTGAACCCAAACAATTAGGGTCTTCAGACATCATAGCTGACACCTCAGTTGACGAGACAGGACTTCAGATGACAGATGATGCAGATCCTTTTGTAAAGAGGAAAATAAGAAAGAGGATGGGAATGTGTCGGCTTGGAGAAAGAAAGAGGACACTCAAAGAGCAGCTGAATAGAGGAGATGTATCTGCAGGAGGACAGGAGAACGAGGCAGGTCTAGTTAAAAATGAGGAGTCGGTCATGATGAGTGATGATTTAAAGAAGGATGGCTCCGTCTCTCTTGAGGAGGAGGGAACCACTGAGTCAGAGGTTTCAGCATCCTCCTTCCCAAACCCATTGGAGGATATACCGGTACAGGAGGAACCGGAGCCTGATGTGCAGTATGGGAATGATGCTCAGATATTGGTGGAACGCATATCAAGCGAGCAAGAAATTACTCATGACAATACAATCCCGTCTCATGCTAATTCTGATGATCCTCTTGGAAAAGTTGAAACTGAATGTGTGGAGCGTAGCACTGATGAAAGCAACGTTCGAGAAGATAAGCCGGAAATGTGCGATGACGTCAAAGCTGAGATTGCTACCGAAGTGGCTGCAGATTTAGCTGAAGGATCAACCGATGTTTCAGCTCAAGATGCGGTTGTGATAGAGGGTCCGCTTGAAGTTCTCGAAGAGACCAGCGAAGCCGCAGCATCCACTTCTGAGGTTGCTAACCATTTTGAAGAACTACTCGTAGTGGGAGGCAATGAGATGCAGGTTGAGGATTGCTGTCCATGTGAATGTGACATGAACACTTCTATCAGCATCCGCACCAATGAACAGTGTGTGGAGCGCACGGATAATGCAGCCAATGAGACCGTCAGTGCACTTCCTGTAATCGACGAGATTGAAGATAAGTGTGAGTCTTTGGACTGTGCTTCGGTTGCAGATGTAACCGCTGAGAACACAGTGACCTGTGAGGACAGCAGCATGTGGAGTTTGTCCTTACCTGCAGCCCCACCTTGTGGTGAAGATAAAGGCGTGCAAGTGAGTTTTTCTTTTGAATGAAGAACATACACTTAAAGCAGGGGTAGGCAAGTTCGGTCCTAGAGAGCAGCTGTCCTGCAGAGTTTGACTCCAACCCTGAAAAACCCTCACCTTCCTGTAACTTTAGTAATCCTGAAGACACTGATGAGCTTGTTCAGGTGTGTTTGATTAAGGTTGGATCTAAACTCTGCAGGACAGTGGCTCTCTAGGACAGAAATTGCCTACCCCTGACTTAAAGGGTTAGTTCACCCAAAAATGAAATTGATGTCATTAATGACTCACCCTAATGTCGCAAGAGCGCCGTTCATCTCTGGAACACAGTTTGAGATATTTTAGATTTAGTCCGAGAGCTTTCTGGTCCTCCATTGAATGTGTGCACGGTATACAGTCCCTTTCCAGAAAGGTCATAAAAACATCATCAAAGTAGTCCACATGTGACATCAGTGGGTTAGTTAGAATCTAAACTACATTTTGGTCCAACGACTTTATTCAGCATTATCCTCTCTTCCATGTTTGTTTTCAATCCGTGAACAAAGATTTGAAAGGTTATAAATCAGCGTATCATGATTCGGATCACCAATGTCACGTGATTTCAGCAGTTTGCACGCGATCCGAATCATGAATCCATACGCTGATTCATAACCGTTCAAATCTTTGTTCGCAGATTGAAAACAAACACAGAAGAGAAGATAATGCTGAATAAAGTCGTAGCTTTTGTTATTTTTGGACCAAAATGTAGTTTAGATTCTAACTGACCCGCTAATGTCACTTATGGACTTCTTTGATGATGTTTTTAGGACCTTTCTGGAAAGGTCTCCATACATTCAAAGGAAGGACAGAAAGCTCTCGGACTAAATCTAAAATATCTTAAACTGTGTCCCAGAGATAAACGGAGGTGTTACGGGTGTGGATCGACATTAGGGGAGTCATTAATAACAGAAATTAAATTTTTGGGTGAACTAACCCTTTAACTAATGTTAACCAAACCATGTGGGTTTTGGTTTGATAATTATTAAGTGTCCAAAACTCTCAAGTGTCATTTAAAGTCAACATTACTTAAACTGAGCTGGATCATCAGTCAGTTACAGAGTATGATGGTTCACCGAGTGATGCCCATGAGCCTCATCTGAGTCCCGCCGCTGAGCCTGATCCCTCCAGCCAGTTATCCGTCCTCTCCTTGACAGATTCCCAGCTCAAAAACATGGTTCTGAGGTGAGACAAGTGCAAACCATTGACTTTGAATGGTGTATGTCTGTGTGGTGTCCATGAGTCTAGGACTGTTGTACAGTACAAGGTGTTTTTGTCCATTTTCATGGTTTACGTTTGCTCAGTTTGGACGACCTCCCCATCTCAGAAGCCGCTTGTGATCTGGAAGATGCCACAGAGCTGGTGTGCGGCCTAATCAGAGATCTCGCCTATCTGAAGTAAGCCATGATTCAGTCTTGAACACTTAGATAAACATTATTCTGATACACAGTAAATGCCTTTGACCATAAACCTTGTGATGTTTTCTTGCAGTCAGACATTGAGGGATGCACACAGGAAGATTGGACTTGTGCAACGAGGCATAAAACCTCCAAGACCACCGTTTCGCTGCAATTATGGCCCTCCACACTAGCCAGTTTCTGAATACATTCGAACACGGATAGTGGTTGACGAAAGAACACTGGATAGTTTGTTCCCGTTCACAGTTTGCCAGCAACCACATGTTCAGTTACACGTGTTTGACGTCTGTTCACATCTTTGTCTAAGAGCAAATGCACAACTTGTATAGAGAGGTTCAGTTTAAGGAAGCCAAAGTTAAGCCACTTTAAGAAAAACAGCAAAGTAGTAAACATCGTAATTCTGTCCATCACAGGTTGTGACCCCTGGACTGAAGGGTCATAACCTTAGCAACCTGGATTTAAAAGTTCTAGCTATAAATCTGTCCACCCTCCTGTATAATTAAAGTACTCTTTCCCTATTGTTGTGTGTTTATGAATGAACTTATGTAAACGAGAGAACAAAAATGGCCAAATTGAGCTGGTTTAAATTGAAGTGCTGTGAAGGTACATGCACACACAAATGGTTACTAAACATCCAGTGAAAAGACTTCTAGGTGTTCATGTAACATGTTTTCAACTTAGTGATTGAAAAACATGATCATGTTGTCAAATTGGGAAATTAAGGTTCATGAGCACAATTAGAGAAATAAACTGGAGAATGAGAGAGAAATAAAAACCAAAGCTTTTGAGATTGTTCAATTTTGTTATTGATGCAAAACACTGGCAGCTTTCAACAGTAAAACACCCAATATTAACAGTAAAATGTCTTTTTTTTTTAAAATATCGATAAAGTGTCGCAATAAAAATGGGCGTTCTCAAGTACAAAATATTCATCAAAATAAAGAGCTTGTTTGGTTGCACCTGTAGCGAGCCTAATGGCTGGTGTACAAGTTTGTTTACAAGACATAAAAAGAGTGAAACACACAAGACCATAGTGCACACAACTGAAGGAAATGCAAAGAAAAGACCAAATCCAAGTGCAAAATCAAACCGTGCAAACACACATGCATGCAAACTCACACACAAGCCATTACGTATAAAACAGTTAAAACTTAAATATTAAAATATGTAAAAAGCGTCTCGTTTCGCATGTCCAGCTCTTGTGTCCCGTTCAGCGGGTCTATTTTGTGGCGTACACGGAGCTGTAGGTTTTATCCACGAGCGGGCAGAACCTCTTCGTGTGCGCTTTGGCCCCGGTGGCTCCGCACAGGGGACACATGTACTGGCTCAAGTACGGGCACGTCACGTTCCCGGTGCGGTCCTTGAGGTAGTGTGCGGTGAACACGGACTCCGCCTCGCCGTTGTGCTTGCAGAAACTGCAGAACTTCCTCTCGGGCGGGATGCTGGGGCTCTTGCAGGTTTCCGCGCTCCTTTTCTCCCTCGCCTCAGCCGTGTGTGTGCGCGTCGCGCCGTTTGGAGACGCCATGAGCGCGGCGGCCGGTTCACTCCTGCCCCGACCCGCGCCTAAATGCTCTCCTCGCCGCTGCATTCCTCTGATCATGTCAGGAAAACCCAGGTAGTCCTTCCAGGGCTGAAAGTCCTCATTTGTGGGCTCCATGGAACCGTGAGCTGTCAGGATGTAACTGAGAAGAGAAAAAGCCATGCCTCTCACCAGTGCGAGACCAAAACAACAAGCACGCGCTGAACACGCGTGGGTTTTAAAGGTAAGACGTCACAGCACGAGACCAATTAGGACACGATGGGTTTGCCAATTGTGTCCTCTGGAGAAAAAAAATGGAGATTGGTCAAATTGAAACTTTGCTTTTGTAATATGAAACCTTACCGGGTAAGTTTTCACAACGAGAACGCGTTGTTTATTGAAGCTCGACGCGTTTTTGAAATATGGAATACGCAATGACGTTTTAAAAAGACCATATACAATCGTGAAAGATAACATGCAAACGTATGAAGCTTTATTTTGACTTAACTAATTAATTATTCAAGATCTGACTTTAGTTGCTACAATGAAATTGTGATTTTGTCCATTCCTCCAAAGAAAGTCAACACATGAATACACAATAAGGGACTAACCATTAACAATAATATAAATAAACAATACACAATAATAGACTATAGCTACAATACTGTAAGAGGCGATCCACCATAGAGTCAACAGACAGTATGAATTAGAAACATGCAATAAGAAACAAAGTCACTGTATAGATTATATAAAATTGTGATTGGACAACCTGCAAAGTATTTTATGAAAATGTAAATCTTTGAATTAAATATTCTTATTTTAATATTTAACTAATATTATGTTAACACCTTACAATAAGGTTTCATTAGTTAGCTACTTTAGTTAACATGAAGAATTAACACAACTTCTAAGGCATTTATTCATCTTAATTTCAATATGCACATGATTAAATCAATAGTTGTATTTGTTAACACACTGGGAACTAACACGAACAAACAATGAACGGCTGGATTTATATTAACTCATGTTACCAAAGATGTAAGGATAGTTGGTTCATGTTACACTAAAAAAAAAACAAGTTCGGCTGAAAATGGACAAACTTAACGTGCTTGGCAGATTTACTGAACTCAATTATTGTTTTAAAATGACTATAGCTGGACCCAAAACAATCAGACACATGTTAGAACAAAAATAATCAACTATTTACATTTTTGTATTGTTTATTTATTAAACTTATTAGTGTTCATTTATTAAATATATAATAAATGTTAATGTCCAACATACTTTGGGTTCATTTTAAGCAAGCAATACAGTAATTGTTAAACAATAGTTGAATTAAATAAAACTACCCAAACATTTGCAATCATGTAACCCAACGGCTGGGTGTTTTCATTTTCAACCCAACTTCAATCCCAGCATTTTTAACACAGTCCTTGTTATAGTTACTAATATTATTATTTCAAGACAGTGGTGTTTGAAACCAACATACAAAACCACTGAGAAAACAAGCGGATTTCTGAGGAAAAGCCTGTGACAACTAGCCCCGGGGCCTATACCATGAAGCCCGTTTAGCTGCACTCTAAAAAATGCTGGGTTAAAAAACAACCCAATGTTGGGTCAAATATGGACTAACCCAGCAGTTGGGTTGTTTTAACCCTGCGGTTGGGTTAAATGTTTGCTCAAGATAAACCCAATCGCTGGGTTAGTCCATATTTGACCCAACATTTAGTGGCTAGCCAGATATGTTTAAGCTTATTTTGTGCCAATCCTGGGTTAAATTGGTCTGGCTTTTAGGGGGCCCAATTAGATTTTTTTGTCATGGGGCCCAAAATTCCTGGCGGCGCCCCTGTTTAGCTGTGTTCATCTCCATAGTAACTTATGCTCCTGCTCCAGGGCAGGTTATGTTCTGGATTACAGATCTCAAACTGAAATTGGACCAATCAGCTGTGAGCAAAGTGACACACCTCTGATGCAATAAAGCCACTCCCCTGTTTCTACTCCAAATTAAAGGTCACGACATAGTAAATGGTTTTTAAAGACTAAAGCGTCTGGCTTTTAACAATTTATAATAATAATAATTTTGAAATTAGATATAATTAATGTTATTATTATGCCTTAATCAATTACACATGTATCATTTTAGGTAATCATTACATATGCACTTAGTTAAAATTAATATATATAGCCACCTATATAAAGGTCATACAAATAGCTTTAAAATCAATAAGCTATAAAAATGTCTACATGTGATCTTAAATGTTCAATTCACTCTATATATCAACTAAACTAACTTCATAACTTTTACTTGCATTGACATATGTGTTTTTTTAGATTGTCCTCTTTAACAAACCGCTATTTTCTTCTTGCTGTGTAAATTTGTTTAAATTCGTAATATTTTCAATCATGGAACGAGAGAGAAGTGAATCTCAGCTCCACCAATCCACAGCGTGTGATTGGCTGTTCACTGCTGATGTCACAGCTAAACTCAGGATCAAAGCCTGAGGTGACAGAGAAAGCTGATGATCAGCATCACGGGACTAACAAAGCCTGAATAGATTGGTTTGGTTGTTAATTCAAAACTAATCCTGTAACCCTGAGTTTGTTAAACTACCATCATGGTACAGGCCCCTGGGGCCTATTGCACAAAACTAGGATAAGGGATTAAGCCGGGATATCTTTATGATCTTGTCATCTAGATGTTAAATTCAGTACACCACTGTCGTGTAAACTTACTCTGAAGTCACACTCACACCAAGAACGATAACGAAAGATAACTGTATATTAGCGGATAAATTGAGCCAGGATCACCAAGATATCCCGGCTTAATCCCTTATCCTAGTTTTGTGCAATAGGCCAGCAGCTTACAAAACATTACATGCAACTGTTGATCTGAAGTGTGAGAGATGCTGATATGCTGGAAAGAGAAAACAAGGCAATTCCACATATATAATGCATATCTTTATTTAATTTATTCAGACTGAATCTTCACACAGATAATGAGAGCGTGCAGTGTGTGAGCTAAAAGGGCCAGTCCGAGTGTTCATCCGGTGACCGAAGCATCCGCGCTGACCTGAGACAGAGAAAAGGACACACCGAGTCAGACCGCACCTCACGCACAGTTCACTTCAATGGCTGAGAGACATCAGACCTGCGGTAGGGCAGTTTCAGAGCGGAGTACAGCTCAGGGGTGTTGGGGGTCATCACCACATTCTGACGGGACCCCGGCGTGACCTCTGACCCCTCAGATGACGGCGTGGCACACGGCGAAAGAGAGCTGATCGGGAGCGGCCGCACCTGCACACACTAGGCTGTTACTGTGTGATGTGAATGCTGTAATCGTGATCTGTGTGTGTTTGCGTGTGTATGTACGTAGGTCGCTGAGCGCTGTGCTCTCTCTCCGGTTCCACCGACAGCATTTCATGACGGGAGAAAAACTGAGGAACTCGGACTTCAAACGGGAGGCTTTCTGCTGCTCAAACTGGCTTCTCTGAAACACACACACACACACGTTGTGTTTCCATGTTTTATGGGGACATTCCATAGGCATAATGCATTTTATATTGTACAAACCGTATTTTCTATCCCCCTACACTGCCTCTGCCCCTAAACCTACCCATCACACACACACACACACACGCACACACAGCCCCTGCCCCTAAACCTACCCACACACACACACACACACACACACACACACACACACACACACACACACACACACACACACACACACACACACACACACACACACACACACACACACACACACACACACACACACACACACACACACACACACACACACACACACACACACACACACAAGCATTGAAAGGAGCAATTCACCCAAGATGAAATCCTATTATTTTACTGTGTTCATACAACAAAAGCTGCCAAATGCTCACATCTCAGGTTAACTATTTTTTGTTATACTTTATGGTGATTTTTTTTAAACACTCGTCAGGTGATTGTAAACTGTGGATGTAGCAAAAATCTGTGTAACTATTCTTCAAAATGCCTCCGTTTTGTGCTCTGCAAAGTGTTCTGGGTGATTTGTGGTCCGATTTCTGTCAATATTTGAAGGCCTCGGAGATGTTTCTGCTAGGTCTGCTGCAATGACAAAAGCTGATCACTTTCAAACTGTATTTCCAGAACTATGAGTTTTAATTTAATGCTTAAACATTTATAAAAATATTCTAAATCATATTTATAAAAAAAACAATTATTAAATAAAATAAATTACATTCCCAGAAATGTCAATAACTGAATTAGTTAAGAGTCAATCAATTAATTCAGTTGGATGTTTTTATACTATTTTACTATTTTCTTTTAGAGTTTGACATAACCAGAAATTTTTATATAAAATAAAAATCCCATATTTTATTAATTCCCATGACTTTTCCAGGTCTAGACTTTAAAAATCCTTCATTTATCCAGGTTTTCCAAGAGCGTGAGAACCCTGGTTCTAAAATAAAAACAGGTGTTGAGGAGTAAAGTCATATTAGAGAGAGAGTTTATTTATTGTAGTCTATTTTAAAGATATTTTTTTCTTTTTTAAATATATTTGAAAGAGAAAAAGCTTCGGCCTCCTAACGATTCATAAAAATGACTCAGAGGCAACTCTTACTTTTGAAAGACAATAACTTTATATACGGTGCACTGTCATATTTCACACTTTGCCGGATGTTTTTGTTCACTTAGATCTATGTTACACACTACATGAACGGTACATTTCAAAATTCCATGATAGGAATTGTTAGGAATTGGACTTTTTAACTCTCAATTGTGAGCTTATATTAGCCTGGCGTGGTCATACTCTAGTCAGAATATGAGTCTGGTGCCGCTCCATTATGGGGCGTGTTTCAACCGAGCCAGGAAAGACCTCAATTGGATAGACCCACAACCAATCAGAGCAACGGAGCGACGCGTAACGTTAGTTATCAAATGTCAACAGAACTGCACTGTGTTGCCAAGTCCGTGTTTTTCCCGCGGGATGTTCTCCATGTCCGCGGGTTGAAGTGACCCCAATTATGTGACATATAGACACAGGAAATGCGAATTTTAGCAGGCAACCTTGCCAAAATATCATATTTTACCAACCAAATGCCATTCCCCCCGGAAAGCTATTGTTTTGGGCTAGTTTTGAGTAGTAATTGGGCGGGTTTTGTTGTAAACACTTGGCAACCCTGTCTGCACGCGCGCTGGATTAAGTAACGTTAGAAGAAAAAGATGAGTGTAAACGATCTTTGTCAGTGTTGTAATAAAATAATTTAAGGATACACAGAGTACTTCCCAACACGATCATCGTTTCTGAGAGAAATAGTGAAGGTGAATGCATATACAAACAAGTTCTCCGTTTAGGATAAGAGCAAATTCAACCCAAAGCGCCTTTGATGACGTGGATGATTACGTTACTGTTGATCATCTGTCCATCATCGTCTAAAGCCCGCCCTGATGATTTCATTGGTCCGAACAGTTTCTGTTCAGGCATAATAACTCCTCTATGGATCGAGTCCAGACTGAAATCCCCCAGCAAAAATGTTGTGGGCGGGGCTAAATTCGGCTGGCATCCAGGCTAAGCTGATATCTTAATTCTGAGAAAAGTCAGATATAAACTCGCAATTGAGAGAAAAAAAGTCAGAATTGTGATATAAAAAGTCGTAATTATCTTATGAATTGTTTTAATTCATGGTAGATACAAGCTTCCATCATTTTTCAGGCCCCCAAATGCTGTCCTTGTGTAAATGAATGGCCAAATCGGGGAAAAGGTTTTGTGTTTTTAGTCAAAGTGTCATGCTAACGCCCCTTTAGTGGATCATGTTGGTAATTTGATGCGATTCTCTACACCTGCGGTTCCTCTGTCCATGTAAACTTGAGAAGAAATGACTTCATCCACTAAAAAGACCACCAAAACACCAGAGGATTCATACAAAACGTTAGTTCAGCGAGATTACAAGTGCAGAAATCTCTCACCTCGTGACCCAGTCGAATAGCGGCTTCAGTGAAGGCCTTCCTCTCACGCTGGAAGCTCCGCCTCTGCCTGTTAAACTCCTCCCAGCGGTCCTGTAGCCGCTCCCACTCTTCCAGATAGTAGGAGTCCATCAGCACAGCGGGGAGGGGCGGAGTCACACTGTCCTGAGAGAAAGGACTTCCAGCTACTGTCGTAAACACAGCGGCGGACATGACGGCAGCTCTGGTGTCTGACCTGCAGTAACTGCTGCTGTGCTCGGATCAGCTCCCGGCTCTGCTCCAGCTCTTCCTCCACATGAGCCAGCAGCTTCTCCTGGTCTGTTCCTTGAGAGACAGGACCTAAGCACACAGATTCAAAGACCCGTCCATAATGCCTTTTTTAACACGTCAATTTTGAAAGCATCGGGTTCTTACTCTGGGACACGAGCTCCTGGAGTCTTTTCTGGACTTGCATCCACTCCTGGACCACACCTCCGGTCACATGATCACCAAGGCACTGCTCTGATTGGACCAGCACATTGTTTTTTTCCTCATCCTGCAGTTCTGCATTGTCATCTTGGAGTGTCTAATTAAAAAGATTATACAATATGATGCACTCGATTTGCATACTTCACACCCTAAATAGTATATAATGTCTGCAATTAATGCTACACAGAAAACTAATATATCCTACATCCCATTGAACTACTGACAGAGGCGGCCTTTGCAGGAAGGAGAACAGTTGGAGCCTAATCTGTTGTATTAAATCAATAAACTTTGACATTTGCAGTCACGCTGATATTTGGGAAAACATAAATCTATACACGGTTATAAAAAATTTAAAAAAGGGGAAATTTTTGCCTCAAATCTTGATTTTTGGGAGGCATTTATATTCATTTTTGCCCGTTAATTTCCCCTGATGGGGGTCTGGGGTCGAGGGCAAGCGGACAGAGGCCGCTTCTGTTGCGATGCCTTTTTCAAGTGAAACATAGCAAAGGCCGCTAAGGACTCCTGAACAGGTTTCTGATTACTAACTTTCACTTTTTCAGTTAAATAAAAATCATTGAACATTGCAGTTTTATTGAACTTAAACGTTCAGTAGGTGGCGATGGAGAAGGGGTCACGACCATAAATATATACACACAGATGCCTCATTAGTGGCTGTTTCTATGGGCTGCTATATGCAAGACGTCCGCCATATTGGAACAGTCAAAACAACTGGTCATATATACAGGTCCGTCTCAGAAAATTAGCATATGAATGTGCAATGAATCTAAAATATATGAAAGTTTAATTTTTATCATTACATTTTGGAAAATAATGAACTTTTATCACAATATGCTAGTTTTTTTAGAAGGACCTGTATATATATATATATATATATATATATATATATATATACACTGTGTAATGCCTGTAATGCAGTTAATACATATAAAACTGCAAACAAGCATATCACCAGTGAAGGTTATCCCATTTCTTCAGGAATTTAAATCGCAATGGTTTCACAACCGGAAGCTGCGCAATGATGTGGCATCATTGACTCTTATTGTGAAGGACAATACGCTGACCGTTCCAAAATGGCGGGCGCTCCGACGTGTCTAGAGTGTTCGAATGTGGTTTCTATGTATATACATCTATGGTCACGAGTCTCACAACACATTTTAATGATGGGGTAGTGTCTTTCTGCACTCTCAGATGTCTGTATTTGTCCATTACCAGTGAAGTGCAGACATCTTTCCAGTGATGTCTCTCACCTGTGCCATTTTATCTCTGAGCATGTGCAGTAGTGTGGTGAGCGCGTGCCGTAGCTTCATGGCCTCTCTGAGCTCGGCTTCCCTTCGGTCCAGCAGCAGACGCAGTGCTTCTTCTGTCCTGCAGGGGGAGACACAGCAATAGTATTTTCAATAGCCTACAAATGTTTCCGATGGATTAAAGCACGCTGTGCAGTCTATCAGGACATTGACTGTACCTCCCATCAGCCTTTGCGGGCTTGAAGCCAGGCTCTCTCCGTCCGGTCCGCTTTGGCAACACATTCATGATCTCCATGGCTATGGACAGGGGATATCATTGGCACGGTGCAGTTTGTGTGTTTTATGCATCCTAATACCATTGAATGTGCTGTGGCTTTATGTTAATGCACCCATAAATCCTCAGGTTAAAAAAATAATACTGCTGACGTCATCTTGCACTCAGGGGAGTTTGTGTAGGCTATATCATATAAACCTAATAAGAATGATAGCATATTATGATTGTTTGTGACAAATTGTTGTCCTGGGGCCTATTGCACAAAACTAGGATAAGGGATTAAGCTGGGATCCTTGCTCAATTTATCCGCTAATATACAGTTATCTTTCGTTATCGTTATCGTTCTTGGTGTGAGTGTGACTTCAGGGTAAGTTTACATGACAGCGGTGTACTAAATTTTGCATACAGATGACAAGATCATCAAGATATCTCAGCTTAATCCCTTATCCTAGTTTTGTGCAATAGGCCCCAGGGCTAATGTCAAATAGAAAGGACAGAATTAAGGTAGTGCATGAAGTGAAACATGACACGGTGTGGTGAGTGCGGGCCGTGGATCTCATCTCACACACGCCGCGCTGCTTGCTGTGTCTGTCGGTGAGCTGTGAGAGCTTCTCTCTCGCGCGGATGATGTGCTGCTCTCGGCGCTTCAGCTCCGCTCCCTGCTGGACACAGCGACACTGCAGCCGCGCGCACTACACACACACACACACACACACACACACACACACACACACACGACCGTCACCTGCTGCGCTCTACTGTAGGAATATAACATCATATCAATATCACAACCTTTTCTCTCTCAGAGCTCAGAGCGTCTTGTAGCCTGGAGATGTGCAGGTCCTTCTCTATGAGCTGCTCCTGTGAACGACAATACGGTCAGTCAGTCTTTTATTATATATTTTTTATATTAGATTATATATATATTATTAAAAACAATTAACAAATAATATTTTATAAAATATAATATAATTATTATGGCATTTTATTGTATACATTAATATTAATAAAATATTATTTGCCAATTGTTTATATTACAATATAATTCAATACATTTTGCACTTATTTTTTAAATGAATGTATATTAATATTCATTTATACAATATAATGTCATAAATATTATTTAAAATATTGGTATAAACCCCTTGAGATGTTCCATGTTTTTTGAGAGGGTCATTAAAATAACATTTATATTTTGTAATAATTATATATTTAATAATAATGTAATCTTTTATTTTATTGTATATATATATATATATTATTAATGTGTGTATTGTTATTATTAATATTGTATTTTTTTCTTTTTATATCTAGATGTTGTTAAGCTTTTATTTTATTGTGTGTATATATATATATATATATATATATATATATATATATATATATATATATATATATATATATATATATATATATATATATATATATATATATTATTATTATTGTTAATGTGTGTATTGTTATTATTAATATTGTATTTTTTTCTTTTTATATCTAGATGTTGTTAAGCACATTGGTCAACATGTGTTGTTTGAATTGTGCTATACAAATAAAGCTGACATTGACATTAGCAAATCATATATTAATTTATACAATATAATGTCAATTAAATATTAATTAGGAATATTTATTTTTTAAGATAAAGCCCTTGAGAGGTCTTGTTTTTGATTGGATAATAACATAGTATAAAATAAATATAAACTTAATTAGCATATAATATCATTAATATTAATTTATACAATGTAATGTAAATTATATTTTAATTAGGAACATTAATATATTGGGATAACCCTTGAGATGTACATCATGTTTTTGATAACATAATATAAAATTAATATAATAAAATTATGAATTTTAAAGAAAATATGCATAACTAATGTGAAAATGTCTCTTTATACATGCATGTTGAGTGGTTTTGTGCTGTGAAGGCTCAGGTGATGCCCATGAACCTGCAGTGAGTTGATCAGGTCTCGCTGCTCCTCTCTGAAGGTCCTGTGTGTGAAGCTGAGCGTGGGCTCGTCATGATGATGATGATGATGATGGTGAGGATGATGATGATGATGCAGAGGCACAGAGTTCAGCATCTCTGACAGACACAACACAAACACAGTCAGGCGGTTTCATGGGTGTGCTACGTCTCTCACGTGCCGAGTGTGTGTGATCAGTTACCTGAGCAGTCTTGAGCTCGGATATGGGATGATGATGATGATGATGATGAAGGTGACCGTGAGAGCTGTTTGTGTGCCATAAGCCCAGATCCTGCAGACTCTAACAGCAGCGCAAGCGCATCATGAGACATAATGCCACATAGAAAACTCTCGCCTTGTGCAACTGTTCTTTCATTGCATGACTAACAGACAAAGTGACTGATTGTGAAACCTGTAACCACAGCACATTGGCATGTAATTGGTCAATCTCTGATATAAGCACATATTTTAACCTGTGTCTTACCAGAGCAGAAATGAAGTTGTCTGATCGTCTCAAAAGGCAGATTAAATATTAAAGAGTAACAGAGCAGACGAGCTGAGATCTCTAGTGCCTTCTGCTTCAGTCAATCACCTCATCAGTGATCGACAGCCTCAGCTCATTTAACAGCTGACACACATCACACACTGCTGAGAAACGCTTCACCTGCAGGATTTAAGGTGAATATGCATTTTAAAGCACACAACATAAGACAAGAGATAAAAGATCAATGACTCTTTATTTTAAAGGCAAAAAGACAATGAAAAAAGCTTTAAATGTAACATGTCAGTGATCCTGCAGATCAGGGTCTCCCTCATCAGAAGCACCTGATCAGCTCATTAGTCCAGACGAGGGTCAGATAAAGGGACACTGAGGCTGAACACAAGGCATGTTTCAAAAGACCAAATTCTGCTGGCCATAAATTAGTAAAAATCAGTCTTGTTAAATCAGCTAGGAAAAATACTCTAGTTTTTAATTCTTCTATTCCTTCCACATAAACCAGGAAAGACTTCATACAATCTCCAACAAACGGTTTTGGTTTAAACACATCACAAATAGTGTTTAGTACATGACGTTTGAACAGAACTGCTTTCAAAACACAGGGTAATGAATTTCCAGACATGTTAATACAGTAACTGATCGTCGTACCGTGTCATACAGTGTAAATTCAGCATAATCAACGTATTATTAATCATAATACAGTTTCTTTTCTAGTGTGTGTGTGTGTGTAGTGCTCCAGGAGGTCTTTTTGTGGTAGTGTAAAGGCAGAAACAGACACGTCATCTGAGACGGCTTCATCTGAAATAACAGATTTAATATAAATATTAGAGTATTAAATCATGACAGACATACATGAGAGTATTTTGACTGTGCGTGCATTAAGGGAGTGCATTGCTTCATAAGGTCAGGGGCTGTTGGTAACCTGTGTGTGCTCAGAGCAGCCCGCAGGACTTGGGCGGGCGGAAGGGGTTGTCGCTGGACGGGACGCCCATCAGCAGAGGGTCTTTATGGGCGTTCTGCAGGCAGAAGTTCTTCAGGTCTGTGGCAGCTTGAGACACCTGCGGAGATTGCAATCAAGACCACGTGTTAAATGATTAATCCACATTAGGGTTATGAGCTTTTGACTACTGTTCAAATAAAAGTTCAATGCTTAAAAACAATGAAAAATGGCCTTTCATGTTAAAACAAAGGGTTACAAATATTACTGCTTATAAGTAACACTTTCTGAAATTTTCTAGGACTGTTTTTCTAGAACAAACCAAATCTTGGTATACATATACACCGACCAGACATAACATTACGACCACTGACAGGTGAAGTGAAGAACACTGATGATCTCTTCATCACGGCTCCTGTTAGTGGGTGGGATTTATTAGGCAGCAAGTGAACATTTTGTCCTTCAAGTTGATGTGTTAGAAGCAAGAAAAATGGGCGAGCGTAAGAATTTGAGCGAGTTTGACAAGGGCCAAATTGTGACTGGGTCAGAGCATCTCCAAAACTGCAGCTCTTGTGGGGTGTTCCCGGTCTGCAGTGGTCAGGATCTATCAAAAGTGCTCCAAGGAAGGAACAGTGGAGAACCGGCCACAGGGTCATGGGTGGCCCAGGCTCATTGATGCACGTGGGGAGAGAAGGCTGGCCTGTGTGGTCCGATCAAACAGACGAGCTACTGGAGCTCAAACTGCTCAAGAAGTTAATGCTGGTTCTGATAGAAAGGTGTCAGAATACACAGAGCATCGCAGTTTGTTGTGTATGGGTCGGCATAGCCGCTGACCAGTGAGGGTGCCCATGCTGACCCCTGTCCAAAGCACAAACAGTGGCATGTGAGCATCAAAACTGGACCACGGACCAATGGAAGAAGGTGGCCTGGTCTGATTAATCTTTTACATCATGTGGATGGCCGGGTGCATGTGCGTCGCTTCCCTGGGGAACACATGGCACCAGGATCACTGTGAGGCGACAACAAGCCGATGGAGGGAGTGTGATGCGGTGGACAATGCTGGGAAACCTACCTAAACATTGTGTCAGATGAAGTACACCCCTTCATGGAAGTCTTTCAGCAGGACAATGAACCCTGCCCCACTGCACACATTGTTCAGGAACGGTTTGAGGAACATGATGAAGAGCTCGAGGTGTTACCCTGACCTCCAAATTCCCCAGATCTCAATCCAATTGAGCATCTGTGGGATGTGCTGGACCAACAAGCTCGGCTCCACCTCGCAACTTACAGGACTTGAAGGATGTGCTGCTAACACCTTGGTACCAGATACCACAGCACACCTTCAGAGTCCATGTCTCGGCAGGTCGGCGCTGTTTTGGCAGGACCAACAGCATTTTAGCATGTTTTGACACGTCTTTATATATTTTTTTAAGGCAAGACAACAAAACCATTATTTCACGCACTGGTCAATTTTGCTTCATACTAGTGAAAAAAACTCCAAAATACATATTTAAGAGTATTTCTTTTTATACTTTATCTATTTGCATATTCAGAGTTATATAACACATTAATGCAGTTTTATGTCAGAAATCTCTCACATACACCAAACTTTACAGTTTTAATCCAGATCATTCGGCAAGAGTTTTGAACCTCCAAAGTTCAAATTTCTGTAATTGTATCCAAATTAGTTTATATTTAATTACATAATGCACATTTAAGTGTAACATTTCAGAAAACTTGTTATAGCTAGTTACCCGAAAAATGATGTCAACAAACACTGCATTAGCATAATACAGTAATTAATAGTGAAATATGCATGCATTATACAGAAAATACGGTCTTATTAAAGTATCTTTGAGCTTAGAAAAAGTTTGGTCATAGTAAGGCAAACACAACAAGTTTGTTAGTTGCATGCCAGGTTGTGCAGTTGTATTCGTAAAGCATCATAATACTGTAATCTGATAGCATCTCTGTGTTTGCATTATTAATGAGCAGTGGATAACCAACAGTTGTCTAAAGTTTGCGTACCGTTTACAATTATAATAAAACACCTTAAAGGCATCTCGGAGAAGCCGCGACGTTAAAAAAAACGGGTGCCGTTTAACGTCACATATTAGCGCGTTTAAATAGTTTATATGCTTGTCGGTTAGCGTTAGCACTAGCAGTAACTCACACCGGTTAAACTCTTCTGTCCGTGTTCTGCTTCAACACAAACTCTTTCATCTTTAGAGTTGACGTGGACATAGGCTAGCATTACCTTAATTCGCCGTATCTTCGCCTCTAGTCTGAGCTGTTTGACGGCTTTCGTCGCCACAGCCACACTACTGCTGCTAGCGTTATTGTTGGACATGATGACTGACCGACTGAAGAGTTGCGGAAGTTTCACACACACACACACACACACACACAGACACACACACACACACACACACACACACACACACACACACACACACACACACACACACACACACACACACACACACACACACACACACACACACACACACACACACACACACACACACACACACACACACACACACACACACACACACACTCTTATTGAGATGAACAGGATTTAGTGTTGATGAATCATTGAATGTTTGATTTGAAGTTACCAGAATCGTGATTAGTGGCTTCTTTATTTGACCTCTTGACCCTGGACTTCTTCACTTCAGCTTTTCTCTGTTTGCTGGAACTGTGTGTTTATTCATCACATTTGAAACAGCAGAAATAACAGGAGAAAAACATAATCAGATGATAATGACATCATCACATGCATTTGTTGAGCTTGGCAAGTGTTTGATATCTGAGCAATTACTATAAAAATATTCTTCTTTTGAAATTAATATTTTTATAATAATGTCATTATTTGCAGATATTTGTTTGTAGATATTCAGTGTGTACAGGATGTTCTAGTCTATGATACCACAAAGTCACACACACACACACATCAGGAATCAGCTCATGAATCTCAACAATGGTGACAAACTAAAAGCTGCATGACGGGAGCCACCATACACAACTCATCCATGACTCCCAGCATGCATTGCGGCATGACGCGTTTGGTTTGTCACCATTGTTGAGATTCATGAGCTGATTCTAAATGTGTGTGTTTGACGAGTTTATTCTGCAGATTTATACTTTCTGAAAACATATCTATTTTTTATCATTCTGCACTGCTGGATATCATGATGTAGTTTCACAAGACCATTATAACTCACAGCACTAAAATATCATAAATCCACATTCTCAAAAACTTGACAAGTTCTTGATCATTATGACACCATCAGAAAACATCTGATCATACTTTCTCTTGCCATAACAAATGTACTTGATTACAATACAGTTATAATAACCAGAGAAGCATTAATAAAACAAGTTAAGGGTCAAGATCTCAAATAAAGGAGCCACTAATCACGATTCTGGTGACTTTAAATCAAACATTCAATAAATCATCAGCATCTAAACCTCTGTTAATCTTAATAAGAGAGAGAGTGTGTGTGTGTGTGTGTGTGTGTGTGTGTGTGTGTGTGTGTGTGTGTATTCATGATGTCTAAAACAGCAGGTAATAAAATGTTCAAACAAACTCTTTATTAAACGCCACTGGACTTAACTATAATTGCCTATAGCCTACTATAAAGCAGGGCCGTAACCACCATAGACGTTGCAAAAAACAAAACAAAAATCGACAAATCATGACATCTTGACATCAAATAAATGTTGAGTTGTCATCAAATGCCAACATCAACAACACATCAAAATGACATCAGCAGAGGTCAAAATCTTGACATCACATTGACATCAAAACATTGACGTCAATATGACTTTCATTCTGGACCTATTTTTTGATGTAGTTTTGATGTCATATTGATGTTAAATTGACATCAAATGCCCACTGGGTTATGGCCCATGTGTGGCCCTTGTCTTTAATCCAGATCTGGGACGCTTCAGGGCCGTCATTCTTTGCGGTACTTGGGCCGAGGGAAAAGTGATCATAGTCAAGGAGCCTTTAAGGCCTTTCTTTACTGCTTCCAACAGGTGAAATCTACTCAGTTTGAGGTATCATTCATGTCCTTGTCAAATACACGGGCGGTTCATGTGAGCATGAGCAGTAATGATGATGTTGGGCGTCTTCACAGCTACAGTGTTTTCTGTGGTTTTGACGCCATTTACTAGCAGTGCAGACAGCAGTTTTTACAAGTTGTGGTTTTAAGGGGAAGAGGACATGAGCTACATTATTATTAGTCTTTTCTCTTACTAAAGAGTTTGACTACTTCAGGCTGTTTTGATCGTCGTCATTAGAAGAGTTCAGCATCATGGTAATATATTTCATTTCAAAACCTTTTGTTGAAATGACAGATGGTTTTCTTGACAGTTATCTAAACTCACTGTGTTTTAACATGAGACGTACAGTAAGAGCAGGCAATGAAGGTCATGCGATGGCTGGAAACGTGCTTTAATTAAGGCTTTCTGCTAAATCTTATATCTTGCAGGTGTGTCCAGCTGTACTGCTTCAGTCCTTCGTCTGGTTGTCTCTGATGGCAACAGGTAATGATATCTGCGCTGTAGTAGCTCAATGAACACCAGCTGTTGCGCAACTTTCTGTGCTCGCAGTGTGTTATGAACTAGTCTCCATTAAAGGGGCAATCACACTGACAGCACTCTGAAGTCGGTCATTCTCACAAGAGTTGGCATGAGAAACAGCAAATTAATGCTCTGTTAGCATTCATTATACTTCATTTATAACATAAGAAACCTGTGCTTCCCCATAATATAGTCCCAAGTCAATCGCCTAGTCTTAATCTGCATCGCTATTTGTACTCGTTGTGAATACGCAGGCCACAAGAAGTAATAAGGTGGGGTTTTTTTGGATCACTTTTACTCGGGACATGCTATCTGGCAACATAGGATTCCATTCATTTTGCTAAGCTAAGCTAGCGGCGACCCTGCCAAACTAAAACAATGCATGCACTGAGACTAAAATGCATTTGCCCACACTGTAAAAAATGCTGTAAAATAACGGCCAAATTTTGACAGTAACATGCTGTTTTCCAATAAAACAGTAATATACTGTAGAAAACAATGCAATCTGGGTAATATTTTCATTTTCGAGAAAAAGGACAACGGGAATATACTGTGAATTAACAGCACTGAAGTCGACACACAGAGGCTGTGCTCCAAATCACACCCTATACCCTCATTCACTATTCCCTACACTAGTGTACTGATATAGACCACTAGACAGAGTGAACTCACACACCGATGAACACCAGCTGATATCACTGAAGGAAAGAGAAACATCAACAGAAACAAAATTGATTTCATCAACTGAAGATAAAAGAAGACATTAAATCTCTGAAGATCTCAGCAGAGGAGGATTAAACAACTCCACAAACAGCATTACCAGCTTCACACATTACTGACCACACTGACTTTATTTCTGTCAGACGTCTACAGAAGCTCTTATTGAGGATTAACAGAGGTTGTTTTATGGTTTCTTTGACGTTACCATTATGGTGATCAGTGTTTGCTTTAGTTGGGCTCTTGACCCTTGATACCAACATTAGTGTTTCTCTTGCTGCTTTAATGATGTGTTTTAAATACATTTGTTAAAGCACACAAAGCTGAGAGGAAACATAAAAGATGATGTTGACTATTTATTAATGGTCTGCTTCACTGAGATTATTCAAGGTTTAATCTAGAATATGTTTTATTTTTTTTAAGGTATGACATTTTACAGCATGAGATCAGTCACTGTGACAACAGTCAGATCATTTGAAAAGCATGAACACAGTTTGTGGCAGTAACATTTTGAACATCATTGCGTTTCAGATTCACATAGACATCAAGAATTGGCGTATGAATCTCAACAATGGTGACCATCAAAAGTGTAATGCCGCAATGCATGCTGGGTACCAGCGTTGTTAAAAATCGTCCATGACTCCCAGCATGCATTGCGGTATGAATAAATTATGCTGCTGAATAGCCTGGTTATTTCCTTTAATTCTCACTGTTTACCTTTATTTTTGGTGTTGTTTTTGTGTTGACTTTTAGTAGTGTTTTGTGAAGTTGATGAGTTGATCTGTTAATCTGTTGTGTTAATTGTCACCATTGTTGAGATTCATATGCTGATTCTTCATGCCTATGTCTGTCTGAAACACACCACAGATTAAACCATTTTTGAAAATCATGAGTTTAAAAAATCCTTCATAATTAATTCCTTATCACTGCTTGATATTTTGCAAGTCTCACCGATTGATATCGTATAACAAAGTTAAAACTATGTATTATTAAAACAATGGGTTTGTTTAGGGATAGACTAACACACTAAGCATCCCATTATGATTATGTCATAAGCAAAACATAACCAGTGACACCTGTTCACAGTTTTTCATGGCTATTCCTTGCTATAACAAATGTGTCTAAGAAACACAGATACAGCAGCCACACAAAACCATTGCAAAGTCAAGGGTCAAGATCCCAACTGAAGCAAACACTGATCACCATAATGGTGACCAAACATTATCAATTAAACATCAACACCAAAAGATCTGTTAATCTCAATAAGAGCTTCTGTAGACGTGTGACAGAAATAAAGTCAGTGTGGTTAGTAATGTGTGAAGCTGGTAATGCTGTTTGTGGAGTTGTTTAATCCTCCTCTGCTTCAGAGATTTAGAGATTTAGAGATCTTCAGAGATTTAATGTCTTCTTTTATCTTCAGTTGATTTCATCTAAAGCTGTGGCTGAAGTCAGTTGTAGTGCTTGTGTTTCTCTTTCCTTCAGTGATTCTGAAGGTGTTTATCACTAATTCTCAATTATCACTCAATTAATCCCATAATTATCTCATTAACTTTAACACCGCTTCAATTCCTCTAACACTCTGTAGTGTGGACACATGTAAGTGTTCATTTAAAACTGAAGATTTTGCTGTGGGGTTTAAAGGCTTAAAGGGATAAGATGAAAAACCCCAGAGTGAAACGAAAATAACGGTAAGCAACTGTAAATTAATTTACGGAAGTCCCTGTAATTTAACGGTTAAATACTGGCAGCAGGGTTTCCAGCTGTGTACCGTAATCCTGCAGTTATTACCGTTAAATCAAGGAAAAAACAGCAATATACTGTGAAACATAACAGTCAGATTTACCAGATGATTCAAGATATTTTCACTGAAATATTAGTGAAAGTTAATAGAAAAAGTTGTGCAAAGTCAGTAACTGATAAGGAGAGTAAATATTCAAATGATCTGTGTTTATGTGTTGTTGCAGAAGATGATATAGAAGAGATCTTAGTTTAATGAATTCGTTTTATGGGTCACCATTGTGCTGGAGAGTAGCGCCTGTGCTTCAGTCCAGGATGAGCAGAGAAACACTGATGATATGCTGTCTGATGCTTTATTTAAAGGCAGTGGCTGTGTTTGCTGATGCAGTTATGAGCTGATTGTTGATTTGGCTCTGTGCTATTGCTAATGATGAACAGCAAAGATTGAAGTTAAAGTCATATTTCTTAAGTATTTCACTACTCATTACAGTTTATATTTATATTAAGAAATGTTCTTTTTCAGTGGATTCAAATGAAATAAGTTTACCGTACAAACACCATATAAATACTTGTTTTAAAATGGGAACTGTTTTAAGCGATCAGTTTTCCAAATGAAGAGAGTTAATTTCATGGTATTATTACAGTAACATACTGTAAAAAAGGAGAGCTGTAAATTAACAGTAGAGGGCTGTAAATTAACAGTACATTGCTGGAAACCCTGCTGCCAGTAGATTACCGTTATTTTACAGCACAATTTTTTACAGTGCACATATCTAAATGTAGGAAAGAAGTTGAATAAGCCCTATTTCTAAAAATGGTGGAGAGTTCCTTTAAAGCTGATAAGTAATGTATTATTTCCTTCAGCTGAGACACTGCACATGCACACTGCAATGATATTACGCAGCGTCTGAAAATAGTCCCCAGCACGCTTTCTGTGCAAGCAGGTTGTCACGTTGGTCCAGGCACTGCGTAATATCATTGCACCGCTGCGCTCATGGTACGACGGCAAAGTTCCCTTATTATTATGCAGGAATGAGAGTATAGTTCCTAGCCATATCGTCTAAAAAATCGCAACTTTTCATTTTCCATCGGTCTTAACATGATCTAGCAGAAGGCTAAATGGAGCCGTTTACCTCCAGTCTTTGTGCTAAGCTAAGCTAACGGTGTGTGTGTCAGAGTTATGGCACGCACGGAGATAAGAATGGCATGTATGGACTTATCTAACTCTGGGGTCCCAAAAAGTCGGTGTTCCTTTAAGTGCAACATGTGCTCTTATGGGCTATAGTCCTACATAAAATTATAAAATTAGAAATATGTCTTATATGCTACATAAAATTATAATGAGAACATTATAATTGTGTGCTTGGGACATGGCTTTTAATGATGAACTTTTGTTTTTGTAATCAGGCTCTCAAAAATTATAAATTGGAATTAGATTCATCGGCCAATATATCGGTTATCGGCTTTCGAATATAAATAATTATCGGTATCAATCAAAATGTTCATATTGGTGCATCCCTAATATATCCTTACATTATTTTTACAACACCGGCATAGATCGTTTACACTCATCTTCTTTCTCTACTTCTTCCAGCATGCGGGCAGTTGAGTTCTGTTGACAATATGCATTGCTCAACATATGTCACTTACTCTGATTGGTTGTAGGTCTATCCAATTGAGTGAATAGGCATTCTCATTCCTGGTTCGGTTGAAACACACCCCATAATCACTGCCCAACGGAGCAGTATCAGACTCATATTCTGACTAGAATCTGCCCAGCAGGCACAGTTCGTCAATGTGATGTCAGGAATTAACACCTCCCCAAAAAAGTACACTTATTACCAGCTTCACACATTACTAACCAGACTGAATTTATTTCTGTCAGACGTCTACAGAAGCTCTTATGGAGAATTAACAGAGGTTTAGATGTTGATGTTTTGTTGATCACCATTATGGTGATCAGTTTTTGCTTTAGTTGGGCAGTTTGACTTGACTTTTTAACATTAGTTTTTCTCTGGCTGCTGTAACTGTGTTTGTTATGGCACAAACTGCAAGAGAAATTGTGTTCAAATTATATCAACTATTTGATGATGACAAAAATATGATCATCATGTAGTGTTTGGTTTACTGATCATAATCAGAGACTATTATTTGTTTTGATATCATGTTATTTATTCCTCATTATTGCTTGTAATAGTCCTGTGATTGGCCAGCAGTTTTCTAATTTGAGAGATTGTGCACCAACAAGTTTTAAAGATACACACAGACATTAAAGAATCAGCGTATGAATCTCAATAACGGTGACATGCTTCATGTCGCAATGCATTCTGGGTGCTTCATACAAAACTAGTCAATGGCTCCCAGAATGCATTGTGGCATTGAGCACGTCACCATTGTTGAGATTCATATGCTGATTATTGATGTCTGAGGGACTCTAAGAGACGTTGGAGATCAAAATGTTTAGTGGGTAATGTAGAATCATGTATGGAAAGATTAGATTCTGGATATTTATCATCAAGTAAGACAACAGGATGATCACATTTTCTCTGGCTTTTCATGCTTTAACAAACACAGTTACAGCAGCCAGAGAAATACAATTCAAGTCAAACTAACCAACTAAAGCAAACACTGACCACCATAATGGTGACTTCAAACTAAACTATTATTTCAATAAATCATCAACATCTAAACCTCTGTTAATTCTCAATAAGAGCTTCTGTAGACGTCTGACAGAAATAAAGTCAGTCTGGTTAGTAATGTGTGAAGCTGGTAATGCTGTTTGTGGAGTTTTTTAATCCTCCTCTGCTGAGATCTTCAGAGATTTAATGTGCTTCCAGACATTTTACCCTTTTTACGATTTTTTTTTTTTTTTAACAGTGCGGTGTTTATTCCAACCAAAATTAAACGTTTGTCTGACGTTGGAGCTTGACTTCAAACAAACGTTGGGTTTAGACGTCAACCCGATTTTCATTTTCAACCAAAATATGACGTCTGACCGACGTTGGCTTAGTTAGAGTCCAACATCTTCGTGACGTCACATTGACAAACTGTGCCTGCTGGGTGAGTATGACGATGTCAGGCTACAAAAATAAGCTTTCTGTCAGATTTTGTGTGGGCACAGTACCAAACGTTTCCACTTGATGAAATTCATCTCCCATTCATTTCCAGATTGGTCATTTTTGATTGTAAACAATACAAGCGTGACTATTTTTTCCAGGATTATTTAAACTTTTCGAATCATATACATGATTGTTGTGTGTGTGTGTTCACACATAGCAAGTGCCAAAACTGTAACCAAGTTTCGTACCATTCCAATAAAGTAAAAAAAACTAAAACATGTTTAGGTAAAAAATTACCGAACAGCACCAGAGGGTTAAATATGTGGATTCCTGGCACTTCTCACATGTAATCATTAAATCTTAAAAATAATGGTGCCTTTTTTTGTAAATGTTGAAACCAAAAATGGTTCATGTCATCGCTGTAAAAAAAAACAACAACCTCTGAATCTTTATTTTCAATAGTGCACGATGGTCCTTCACTGAACCATACTGTCAATAAAGATTATTATAACTTTATACATATGCAACTGACCTCTCCTTGAACTGTCACCTTATCGTGGTGGAGAGGTTTGAGTATCCGAATGATCCTGGGAGCTATGTTGTCTGGGGCTATATGCCCCTGGTAGGGTCTCCCAAGGCAAACAGGTCCTTGGTGACGGGCCAGACTAAGAACAGTTCACAAAAACCCCTTATGAGTAAAACTACACAGAGGACCGAGGCGTCGCCCGGCATGGCGCAGCCGGGGCCCCACCCTGGAGCCAGGCCTGGGGTTGGGGCTCGCATGCGAGCACCTGGTGGCCGGGCCTCCCCCCATGGGGCTCGGCCAGGCTTAGCCCGTAGAAATGACGTGGGGCCGCCCTCCTGTGGGCTCATCACCTGCAGGAGGGAGTGTAAGGGGCCGGTGCATAGTGGATCGGGCGACAGTCGGCGAGGCCCCGGCGACCCGACCTCTGGACACAGAAACTGGCTCTTGGGACATGGAACGTCACCTCACTGGCGGGGAAGGAGCCGGAGCTTGTGCGGGAGGTTGAGAGGTACCGCCTAGAGATAGTCGGGCTCACCTCCACGCACAGCTTGGGCTCTGGAACCACACTTCTTGAGAGAGACTGGACTCTCTACCACTCTGGAGTTGCCCTTGGTGAGAGGCGGAGGGCTGGAGTGGGTTTGCTTATAGCCCCCCAGCTCAGCTGCCATGTGTTGGAGTTCACCCCGGGAGGGTCGCCTCCCTGCGCCTTCGAGTCAGGGATAGGTCTCTCACTGTCGTGTGTGCCTCACGGGCCAAAGCGGCAGTGCAGTACCCGGCCCTCTTGGAGTCTCTGGGAGGGGTGCTGGAAAGTGCTCCGACTGGAGACTCCATCGTTCTACTGGGGGACTTCAACGCCCACGTGGGCAGTGACAGTGACACCTGGAGGGGCGTGATTGGGAGGAACGGCCCCCCTGATCTGAACCCGGTGGTGTTCTGTTATTGGATTTCTGTGCTAGCCACGGTTTGTCCATAACGAACACCATGTTCAAGCATAAGGGTGTCCATCAGTGCACGTGGCACCAGGACACCTAGACCGGAGGTCGATGATCGACTTTGTGGTCGTGTCATCAGACCTTCGCCATATGTCTTGGACACTCGGGTGAAGAGAGGCGGAGCTGTCAACTGATCACCACCTGGTGGTGAGTTGGATCCGATGGAGGAGGAGGCTGGACAGACTCGGCAGACCCAAAGCGTACTGTGAGGGTCTGTTGGGAACGCTTGGCGAGCCCCTGTCAGAGAGATCTTCAACTCCCACCTCCGGCAGAACTTCGACCGGATCCGAGGAGTCTGGAGATATTGAGTCCGAGTGGACCATGTTCTCCACCTCCATTGTCGATGCGGCTGTTCGGAGCTGTGGCCGTAAGGTCTCCGGTGCCTGTCGAGGCGGCAATCCCCGAACCCGGTGGTGGACACCGGAAGTAAGGGATGCCGTCAAGCTGAAGAAGGAGTCCTATCGGGCCTGGCTGGCTTGTGGGACTCCTGAGGCAGCTGGACGGGTACCGGCAGGCCAAGCGGGCTGCAGCCGGGTAGTCGTGGAGGCAAAAATCGGGCCTGGGAGGAGTTCGGTGAGGCCATGGAGAAAGACTATCGGTTGGCCTCGAAGAGATTCTGGCAAACCGTTCGACGCCTCAGGAGGGGGAAGCAGTGCCCTACCAACACTGTTTACAGTCGAGATGGGCACCTGTTGACCTCAACTGGGGATATCATCGGGCGGTGGAAGGAATACTTTGAGGATCTCCTCAATCCCACCGACATGTCTTCCATTGAGGAAGCAGTGGCTGGGGACTCGAAGTGGACTCGCCCATCACCCGGGCTGAAGTCATCGAGGTGGTTAAAAAGCTCCTCGGTGGCAAGGCACCGGGGGTGGATGAGATCCGCCCTGAGTACCTCAAGTCTCTGGATGTTGTGGGGCTGTCTTGGCTGACACGCCTCTGCAACATCGCATGGCAGTTGGGGACAGTACCTCTGGACTGGCAGACCGGGGTGGTGGTCCCTCTTTTCAAGAAGGGAGACCGGAGAGTGTGTTCCAACTATAGGGGGATCACACTTCTCAGCCTCCCCGGGAAAGTCTATGCCAGGGTACTGGAGAGGAGAATTCGGCCGATAGTGGAACCTCGGATTCAGGAGGAACAGTGTGGTTTTCGTCCCGGTCGTGGAACACTGGACCAGCTCTATACCCTTTTCAGGGTGCTGGAGGGTTCATGGGAGTTTGCCCAACCAGTCCACATGTGTTTTGCGGATTTGGAGAAGGCATTCGACGGTGTTCCTCGTGGCATCCTGTGGAGGGTGCTCTGGGAGTATAGGGTTGGCGGCCCCTGCTTAGGGCTGTTCGTTCCTGTATGACCGGAGCAAGAGCTTGGTTCGCATTGCCGGCAGTAAGTCAGACCTGTTCCCGGTGCATGTTGGACTCGGCAGGGCTGCCCTTTGTCACCGGTTCTGTTCATAATTTTTATGGACAGAATTTCTAGACGCAGCCAAGGGCCGGAGAGTGTCCGGTTTGGGGACCATACGATTTCGTCGCTGCTTTTTGCGGATGATGTTGTCGTGTTGGCCTCCTCAAACCAGGACCTTCAGCGTGCACTGGGGCGGTTTGCAGCCAGTGTGAAGCGGCTGGGATGAGAATCAGCACCTCCAAGTCCGAGGCCATGGTTCTCAGTCGGAAAAGGGTGGATTGCCCACTTCAGGTTGGTGGAGAGTTCCTGCCCCAAGTGGAGGAGTTCAGGTATCTTGGGGTCTTGTTCACGAGTGAGGGAAGGATGGAACGAGAGATCGACAGGCGGATCGGTGCAGCTTCTGCAGTAATGCAGTCGATGTACCGGTCTGTCGTGGTGAAGAAGGAGCTGAGCTGTAAGGCAAAGCTCTCGATTTACCGGTCGATCTACGTTCCTACTCTCACCTATGGTCATGAGCTGTGGGTCATGACCGAAAGGACAAGATCCCGGATACATGCAGCCGAAATGAGCTTTCTCCGTAGAGTGGCTGGGCGCTCCCTTAGAGATAGGGTGAGAAGCTCGGTCACTCGGGTGGAGCTCAGAGTAGAGCCGTTGCTCCTCCACATCGAGAGGAGCCAGCTGAGGTGGCTAGGGCATCTATTTCGGATGCCTCCTGGACGCCTTCCCAGGGAGGTGTTCCAGGCACGTCCCACCGGGAGGAGGCCCCGGGGAAGACCTAGGACACGCTGGAGGGATTATGTCTCCCGGCTGGTCTTGAACGCCTCTGGGTTCCCCGGAAGAGCTGGAGGAAGTGGCTAGGAGAGGGAAGTCTGGGCGTCTCTGCTTAGACTGTTGCCCCCGCGACCCGGCCCCGGATAAGCGGAAGATAATGGATGGATGGATATGCAACTGAAATGCAAGCATGCATTTGTGTGTATTCCAGGTGTGCAGTATGACGTTACTCATATTATCAGCAGAATGTGTGTTGTTCGGCAGTCGACAGCGCTGATACCCTGCAAATACGATCAACATGAGCGGGTGATCGCAGTAGAATGGCTCCATGAGAAATCACCAGAGGAGGTCAGGGTTTCTCAGGACCCTGCGTTTGAAGGCCGTGTGGAGTTGCAGGCTGACGCAGGAAATTGCTCGTTGCTGCTGAGGGACGTGAGAGAGAGTGACGCGGGTATCTTCCGTGTTGTGCTCAGCACTGCTTCCGGGCGAAACTGGACGAACGCTCAGGGAATCCGTCTCGAAGTGACAGGTGAGTGGAGGCTTTGCGTGGATAATAATGGGTGTGAATAAATACCCTTTTAATTTTAACTGTAATTTAACTAATGATCGGCTACTTTAATCATCTACGATGGGTTGAACATTGTAGTGTTTATTAAATGATTTATTTGTCCACATTAATAAAAAATCTAAATAAATCATGTGGCCTCAATCAAATGATCAGACTCTCACTGCACATTCATAATCTATGGAAGCCGGGCTAAGTGAGCAAACACTATTACTGCACTCCCAGCATGTTAGAGGCTGAGTTACATACATGTAGCGATCACGTGTTTAGTGACACATCACACATAGGCCAGACACCACTCAAAGACCAAATACAAACTTTAGAAAACATAAAAGAAGAACAAACAATCAGTAGTTCTGTTGAGTAAAATCAACTGGAATTAATCATTAGAAATAGGAGGATAAATATTAATTAAGGATTTGATTATGAATCTGATTAAGATATTTACAGGTATATTGAAGCGGCAGGGGATTTCAGACTCCCCCCTTCAATAGACATAAGGGGTGAACATAGTATTGATTTATAGAAGAAAAAAACACCACCACCTCCAAAAAAAGGGAACTTCACAGTGTAAAGGCAAAAAGGGCATGTGCTCTGCAGGTTGAGTCCTGTGCACGTGCCTGCACACCTGTAAGTAAATGTGGTTGTCAATCAAAAAAATGGACAGTGTGAACATAGCCCATCTCTACATTTTCTGGACGCATTCTTGGAAAACCTGCACTGTGTGAACGGACAACTGGACAACTAGTCTGTCATGTCATACCGTCGAGAGAACCGCTCTGCACTGCACAAACGTGGGTTTTCGTGTGTGGTTTAAGATGTCATCTGAATGTTCTCCACAAGAGTAGCTTCCATCAGTTTTGTGTTCTACGTGTGATATAAAAACGCACAGATAGGCCTATAAAAAGCTGCTGTCGTTGATGAAGGTTTGACGCATGTACTAGCAGCTTGATTAGAAGTGATAAGACTTTTTAGTTTTATTGATGTTGCCATCTTTGATATTACTTTGGTCACTGACACTGTTCCTCTATGGTCAGAAACTATATTATATGAAAGTGTAATCTATTCAATGCAATTGAAAAAAAAATCTAATCTAATAACATGAAATATTAACAGAGTTAACAAGGGTAATGACACACAGGTGGAAGTGATAAAATAATAATGAGTCCAGGCAATGGATCATGGGAAGTGTAGTTCCTTATGTGAAAGCCAGAGACATGAGGAGTGTCCTCTAGTGGAAAGCAAGGGCACTCTGGCTGGTGGATGTAACAATATTATGTGCTATTTTATTAAATTGTAGGGCTTGTTTTGTTTCTTTTAATCAGACGAACAAGAGATTGTAACTACAACTTTATTTACAAAATGTGTTAGTGTCATAAGAAATGTCTACAAAGTGAGATCAGGTAAAACCATACAGACACTGGTTCATGGATTCACAGTGATTATCGTCCCCTAGTGCTGAACCATTACATTTCAAAATGTTTCAGAACAGTTATGATTTAACAAGGCCCAGTCGTTTACTAAAATCATGAGTTTGGCAATATGATACACGCCCAAAACAAATGATTTGCAAAGGTTTCAAAGCTTCAAGTGTTTCTCTCTGGCCCAGATGCGGAGGTTGAGGTAAACACAGAGTCTGACATTGTGACGGAGGGAGATTGGATTTGGTTTATCTGCGGTTCATGCATTCCCTCCATGACTGTACCAACCTACATCTGGAGGAAAGATGGGCATCTGCACAGTCAGCACTATGGGGACAACATGCTTGAACTGGAGTCTGTCGGGCTGGAGGACAGCGGCCAATATTTCTGCACCTTAAGTGGCCATGAGGGACTCAACTCCACATCTGTTGACATCACTGTTAGACCCGGATGTAAGTGAGCTGAGAGCTTTTCAAACTTTATTTTGAAACCCCTCACATGTTTCTTAGAAAATATAAAAATGTCTTTAGAATTAGACGTCAATAAAATTTGTTAGAAGTGCACTGTAAAAAATTGTGCTGTAAAATAACGGTAATCTACTGGCAGCAGGGTTTCCAGCAATGTACTGTTAATTTACAGCCTCTACTGTTAATTTACAGCTCTCCTTTTTACAGTATGTTACTGTAATAATACCATGAAATGAACTCTCTTCATTTGGAAAACTGATCGCTTAAAACAGTTCCCATTTTAAAACAAGTAGTTATATGGTGTTTGTACGGTAAACTTATTTCATTTGAATCCACTGAAAAAGAACATTTCTTAATATAAATATAAACTGTAATGAGTAGTGAAATACTTAAGAAATATGACTTTAACTTCAATCTTTGCAGTTCATCATTAGCAATAGCACAGAGCCAAATCAACAATCAGCTCATAACTGCATCAGCAAACACAGCCACTGCCTTTAAATAAAGCATCAGACAGCATATCATCAGTGTTTCTCTGCTCATCCTGGACTGAAGCACAGGCGCTACTCTCCAGCACAATGGTGACCCGCAAAACTAATTCATTAAACTAAGATCTCTTCTATATCATCTTCTGCAACAACACATAAACACAGATCATTTGAATATTTACTCTCCTTATCAGTTACTGACTTTGCACAACTTTTTTCTATTAACTTTCACTAATATTTCAGTGAAAATATCTTGAATCATCTGGTAAATCTGACTGTTATGTTTCACAGTATATTGCTGTTTTTCCTTGATTTAACGGTAATAACTGCAGGATTACGGTACACAGCTGGAAACCCTGCTGCCAGTATTTAACCGTTAAATTACAGGGACTTCCGTAAATTAATTTACAGTTGCTTACCGTTATTTTACGTTTCACTCTGGGGTTTTTTCATCTTATCCCTTTAAGCCTTTAAACCCCACAGCAAAATCTTCAGTTTTAAATGAACACTTACATGTGTCCACACTACAGAGTGTTAGAGGAATTGAAGCGGTGTTAAAGTTAATGAGATAATTATGGGATTAATTGAGTGATAATTGAGAATTAGTGATAAACACCTTCAGAATCACTGAAGGAAAGAGAAACACAAGCACTACAACTGACTTCAGCCACAGCTTTAGATGAAATCAACTGAAGATAAAAGAAGACATTAAATCTCTGAAGATCTCTAAATCTCTAAATCTCTGAAGCAGAGGAGGATTAAACAACTCCACAAACAGCATTACCAGCTTCACACATTACTAACCACACTGACTTTATTTCTGTCACACGTCTACAGAAGCTCTTATTGAGATTAACAGATCTTTTGGTGTTGATGTTTAATTGATAATGTTTGGTCACCATTATGGTGATCAGTGTTTGCTTCAGTTGGGATCTTGACCCTTGACTTTGCAATGGTTTTGTGTGGCTGCTGTATCTGTGTTTCTTAGATACATTTGTTATAGCAAGGAATAGCCATGAAAAAACTGTGAACAGGTGTCACTGGTTATGTTTTGCTTATGACATAATCATAATGGGATGCTTAGTGTGTTAGTCTATCCCTAAACAAACCCATTGTTTTAATAATACATAGTTTTAACTTTATTGTACGATATCAATCGGTGAGACTTGCAAAATATCAAGCAGTGATAAGGAATCAGTTATGAAGGATTTTTTAAACTCATGATTTTCAAAAATGGTTTAATCTGTGGTGTGTTTCAGACAGACATAGACATAAAGAATCAGCATATGAATCTCAACAATGGTGACAATTAACACAACAGATTAACAGATCAACTCATCAACTTCACAAAACACTACTAAAAGTCAACACAAAAACAACACCAAAAATAAAGGTAAACAGTGAGAATTAAAGGAAATAACCAGGCTATTCAGCAGCATAATTTATTCATACCGCAATGCATGCTGGGAGTCATGGACGATTTTTTTAACAACGCTGGTACCCAGCATGCATTGCGGCATTACACTTTTGATGGTCACCATTGTTGAGATTCATACGCCAATTCTTGATGTCTATGTGAATCTGAAACGCAATGATGTTCAAAATGTTACTGCCACAAACTGTGTTCATGCTTTTCAAATGATCTGACTGTTGTCACAGTGACTAATCTCATGCTGTAAAATGTCATACCTTAAAAAAAATAAAAAAAAATAAAACATATTCTAGATTAAACCTTGAATAATCTCAGTGAAGCAGACCATTAATAAATAGTCAACATCATCTTTTTATGTTTCCTCTCAACTTTGTGTGCTTTAACAAATGTATTTAAAACACATCATTAAAGCAGCAAGAGAAACACTAATGTTGGTATCAAGGGTCAAGAGCCCAACTAAAGCAAACACTGATCACCATAATGGTAACGTCAAAAGAAACCATAAAACAACCTCTGTTAATTCTCAATAAGAGCTTCTGTAGACGTCTGACAGAAATACAGTCAGTCTGGTTAGTAATGTGTGAAGCTGGTAATGCTGTTTGTGGAGTTGTTTAATCCTCCTCTGCTGAGATCTTCAGAGATTTAATGTCTTCTTTTATCTTCAGTTGATGAAATCAATTTTGTTTCTGTTGATGTTTCTCTTTCCTTCAGTGATATCAGCTGGTGTTCATCAGTGTGTGAGTTCACTCTGTCTAGTGGTCTATATCAGTACACTAGTGTAGGGAATAGTGAATGAGGGTATAGGGTGTGATTCGGAGCACAGCCTCTGAGTGTCGACAGTGCTGTTAATTCACAGTATATTCCCGTTGTCCTTTTCTCGAAAATGAAAATATTACCCAGATTGCATTGTTTTCTACAGTATATTACTGTTTTATTGGAAAACAGCATGTTACTGTCAAAATTTGGCCGTTATTTTACAGCATTTTTTACAGTGTGTGGCTCAGGAACAATGTTGCATAAAAACTCATTGAACTGCACTGTAAAAATTGTGCTGTAAAATAACGGTAATCTACTGGCAGCAGGGTTTCCAGCAATGTACTGTTAATTTACAGCCCTCTACTGTTAATTTACAGCTCTCCTTTACAGTATGTTACTGTAATAATACCATGAAATGAACTCTCTTCATTTGGAAAACTGATCGCTTAAAACAGTTCCCATTTTAAAACAAGTATTTATATGGTGTTTGTACGGTAAACTTATTTCATTTGAATCCACTGAAAAAGAACATTTCTTAATATAAATATAAACTGTAATGAGTAGTGAAATACTTAAGAAATATGACTTTAACTTCAATCTTTGCAGTTCATCATTAGCAATAGCACAGAGCCAAATCAACAATCAGCTCATAACTGCATCAGCAAACACAGCCACTGCCTTTAAATAAAGCATCAGACAGCATATCATCAGTGTTTCTCTGCTCATCCTGGACTGAAGCACAGGCGCTACTCTCCAGCACAATGGTGACCGCATAAAACTAATTCATTAAACTAAGATCTCTTCTATATCATCTTCTGCAACAACACATAAACACAGATCATTTGAATATTTACTCTCCTTATCAGTTACTGACTTTGCACAACTTTTTTCTATTAACTTTCACTAATATTTCAGTGAAAATATCTTGAATCATCTGGTAAATCTGACTGTTATGTTTCACAGTATATTGCTGTTTTTCCTTGATTTAACGGTAATAACTGCAGGATTACGTACACAGCTGGAAACCCTGCTGCCAGTATTTAACCGTTAAATTACAGGGACTTCCGTAAATTAATTTACAGTTGCTTACCGTTATTTTACGTTTCACTCTGGGGTTTTTCATCTTATCCCTTTAACCCTTTAAACCCCACAGCAAAATCTTCAGTTTTAAATGAACACTTATATGTGTACACACTACAGAGTGTTAGAGTAATTGAAGCGTTGTTGAAGTTAAGAGATAATTAAGAGATTAATTAAGTGATAATTGAGAATTAGTGATGAACACTTTCAGAATCACTGAAGGAAAGAGAAACACAAGAACTACAACTGACTTCAGCCACAGCTTTAGATGAAATCAACTGAAGATAAAAGAAGACATTAAATCTCTGAAGATCTCAGCAGAGGAGGATTAAACAACTCCACAAACAGCATTACCAGCCTCACACATTATTAACCACACTGACTTTATATCTGTCAGACGTCTACAGAAGCTCTTATTGAGAATTAACAGAGGTTTAGGTGTTGATGTTTAATTGATATTGTTTGGTCACCATTATGGTGATCAGTGTTTGCTTCAGTTGGGCTCTTGACCCTTGACTTTGCAATGGTTTTCTGTGGTTGCTGTAACTGTGTTTCTTAGACACATTTGTTATAGCAAGAAATAGCCATGAAAAAAGTGTGAACAGGTGTCACTGGTTATGTTTTGCTTATGACATAATCGTAATAGGATGCTTAGTGTGTTAGTATATGCTGTAAACAAACCCATTGTTTTAAAAACACATAGTTTACCGTTATTGTACAATATCAATCGGTGAGACTTCTGCAAAATATCAAGCAGGGATTAGGAATCAGTTATGAAGGATTTTTTAAACTCATGATTTTCAAAAATGATGTAATCTGCGCTGCGCTTTAGACTCACATAGACATGAAGAATCAGCATATGAATCTCAACAATGGTGACAATAAACACAACAGATGAACAGATCAACTCATCAACATCACAAACACTACTAAAAGTCAACACAAAAACAACACCAAAAATAAAGGTAAATAGTGAGAATTAAAGGAAATAACCAGGCTATTCACCATAAATTATTCATACCGCAATGCATGCTGGGAGTCATGGGCTGGTACCCAGCATTCATTGCAGCATGACGCTTTTGATTGTCACCATTGTTGAGATTCATACGCCGATTCTTGATGTCTATGTGAATCTGAATGGCACTGATGTTCAAAATGTTTCGGCCACAAACTGTGTTCATGCTCTTCAAATGATCTGACTGTTGTGACACTGATTGATCTCATTCCATAAAATGGCATACCATAAAAAAAATAAATAAATAAAACACATCCCAGATTAAACCTTGAGTAATCTCAGTGAAGCAGATTATTAATAAATAGTCAACATCATCTTTTTATGCTTCCTCTCAGCTTTGCGTGCTATAACAAATGTATTTTAAACACATCATTAAAGCAGCGAGAGAAACACTAATGTTAGTATCAAGGGTCAAGATCCCAACTAAAGCAAACACTGATCACCATAATGGTGACTAAACAATATCAATTAAACATCAACATCTAAACCTCTGTTAATTCTCAATAAGAGCTTCTGTAGACGTCTGACAGATATAAAGTCAGTGTGGTTAATAATGTGTGAGGCTGGTAATGCTGTTTGTGGAGTTGTTTAATCCTCCTCTGCTGAGATCTTCAGAGATTTAATGTCTTCTTTTATCTTCAGTTGATGAAATCAACTTTTTTTCTGTTGATGTTTCTCTTTCCTTCAGTGATATCAGCTGGTGTTCATCAGTGTGTGAGTTCACTCTGTCTAGTGGTCTATATCAGTACACTAGTGTAGGGAATAGTGAATGAGGGTATAGGGTGTGATTCGGAGCACAGCCTCTGTGTGTCGACTTCGAGTGCTGTTAATTCACAGTATATTCCCGTTGGCCTTTTTCTCGAAAATGAAAATATTACCCAGATTGCATTGTTTTCTACGGTATATTACTGTTTTATTGGAAAACAGCATGTTACTGTCAAAATTTGACCGTTATTTTACAGCATTTTTTTACAGTGTGCATCCCAAACTCTCGAGTTTACAGTGATGTGCTCAAAGAAATAAATTCTTGATATTCTTTAGTGCACGGTTTATCCAAACCATCTTATAGCACTAATTGGTCATCAAGTATCATCAGTACCTTTTACATTTATTTTAAATAATGCTTATAAAGTATAGTGTCATTTAACCCTGAACATAATCTGAGTTGAGTTGAATTTTGCTGCGTTTTCACTCTTGTTTGTCTTTTCAGATCCTCCGAAGAGCGTGTCAGTGTCCGTCAGTCCGTCTGTGATAGTGGAGGGAGATTCAGTGACTCTGAGCTGCAGCAGTGACTCAAACCCTCCGGCTCTGAACTTCAGCTGGTTTAAGGAGGATCAAACCTCAGCTGTTGGATCTGGACAGAGTTTCAGCATCTCCAGCTTTAGCTCCAGTTCCAGTGGACGCTTCTCCTGTGAGGCTCAGAATAAATATGGCTCCCAGAGATCAGCGTATGTTTCCGTCTCTGTTAAAGGTGAGAATCTCAGTTTTGTAGGTCAGTGTCTGTCTGTAGTGAGTGAAAGCACTGGTCTCAGAAGAGTTTCTCTCTCTTTCTCTCGTCTGCAGAAAGCATCTGGTCTTCGATCACAGTGGGAATCACTGCAGCCGTTGTCATGACTGTGATACTGATGCTCGTCGTCTGGCTGTTGATCAGAAGGTGAGAGAGACCGTCTCTGTGTCTGGACCGTCAGGAAGATTCAGAGTCGGTTTGTGTTCATGTTCATTTCTTCTTCTCTCACAGGAAACGAGCGACTCCACCAGAAGAGCAAAACCACAGAGGATCACGAGTTACAACAGTGTGGCAATCTTCTCATGCTTCTTCTCATGTGTGTCCTGTCAGTTATAAAGCGAGAATTAACTCTCTCATCATTGTGTCACCAGGTCGACTCTCCTGAGGACGCCTACATGACCCTTGACCCCAAGTCCAGATGTGCTGAATACGACACACTGGATGTGAGTTATTCTGCTGTTGTTGTGAAGGTGTAACATGAGATCTTATTTGTGATGCATATGTTCACTTCTTCTCTAGAATATGAAGAGATCCTGTGACACAGACGACACTGAAGAGCAGGATTCTACATATTATAACATGAATAAATGAAGTCATCATATCATGTCTTTTGTATTATTTACTTTACCCCATGAGATTCACTTTAACATTAGGAAGATTTCCACACTCTCTGTGAAAGCTGATATTTCCGTCTGTGCCTTTAAGAAACGCCATTTGGAATCTGCAATGTCACAGTTCAGAATGAGAAATAATTAAAGATTAGTTTTAATCTGTTTTGCAGTGTATGATGGCATTTCTTTCATGATATAACAAAATTCTGATTCTCTCTATGATTATGTGTGTGCAGTTACATGTAGCTTCCTCTAGGTGGTGTGTCAGGTCGGTGAGGCTGTATAGGTGTGTGTGTGTGTGTGTGTGTGTGTGTGTGTGTGTGTGTGTGTGATGGCGCTGTCCAAGGTGCTGATCATTCACTCATCAACTGTTGTCAAACAGATTCTGTTACAGAATAAAAGAGAGGGGCACAAACATATAGGAAAGGGATTGTTCACCCAAAAATAAAAAAATGATCCCATGATTTACTCACCCTCAAGCCATCCTAGGTGACTTTCTTCTTTTTCAGACAAACACATTCAGAGTTATATAAAAACATTATCCTGGCTCTTCCAAGCTTTATAATGGCAGTGAATGGGGTCGCGATTTTGAAGCCCAAAAAAGTGCATCCATCCATTATAAAAGTGCTCCGCACGGCTCTGGGGGTTAATAAAGGTCTTCTTAAGCGAAGCCATGCGTTTGTGTGAGAAAAATATCCATATTTATAACTTATAAACTATAATCACTGACTTCCAGGATAACAATATGCAACGTATAGTTCCGGAGAGTGACCTTTGACCTGACACATGACGTATTGGCGAACGCAAAAGTTTGGAGGATAGAGCAAATAAAAACACAAACCGGTCACAAATTAGAAGTCTAAAATGAGATTTTTTAAAGAGAAATGTCAGAGACCTTGAGTTTGTTGCCCAGCTGCATTTGTTTGAACCGTGAGAGTTCAGTTTACGCTACTCCTGCGTCCTACGTCACACGCTGGATCGCCACTCTCTCGTGAACACATGGATGACATGGCGAACACTAGACACATGGCTTCGCTTCAGAAGGCCTTTATTAACCCCCTGGAGCCGTGTGGAGTACTTTTATAATGCACTCTCAGAAAAAAAGGTACAGTAGAGGCACAAAACGTATAACTGAACCTTTAAAGGGACACAATTGGTCCTTAGGGTACAATTTTCCTCTACTTAGAGCAGGGGTCGGCAAGTTCAGTCCTAGAGAGTCGCTGTCCTGCAGAGTTTGGCTCCAACCCTGAAAGACGTCTATAGAAGCTCTTATTGAGAATTAACAGCGTCTTAGATGTTGATGTTTTATTGAAAATGTTTGGTCACCATTATGGAGATCAGTGTTCCTTTAGTTGGGCAGTTTGACTCTTGGCTTTTTATGTGAGTTTGTGGTTTTATTTACAGTGTTAACAAAACACAATTTGTTCAAATGAAAAGAAGCCATACATTATCATGAATAAAAGTTTTTGACTAATCTCATTACTGACTAAAAATATTAATAAATAAAATTCACCAATAATACTTTCTTGCGACAGATCAGATGTTCTGAATTCTGATATTAAACATTTTAGGGGGATCAAAATTTAGACACACACAGATATCAGCGTATGAATCTCAACAATGGTGACATACTTAATGCTGCAATGCATGCTGGGAGCCATGAGTTTTATACTGTGGTGGCTTAGATGGGTTGGAGCTAAACTCTGGAGGATATCAAATCTCAAGGACTGAACTTGCCTACCCTGACTTAGAGGTACAGAAATGCACCCTTAAGGAAACCACCCCAGTGACGGCCACTTGTAGCTTAAAAAGGTGTGGATGGATGCACTTTTTAGACTTCAAATTCAGGATGGGAATTCACTGCCATTATAAAGCTTGGAAGAGCCAGGATATTTTAGCCTGGATGCCAGCTGAATTTAGCCCCGCCCACAACATTTTTTGCTCGGGCAATTCGGTCTGGACTCGATCCATAGAGGAGTAATTATGCCCGAACAGAAACTATTCGGACCAATGAAATCATCAGGGCGGGCTTTAGACGATGATGGACAGATGATCGACAGTAACGTAATCAACGACGTCATCAAAGGCGCTTTGGGTTGAATTTGCTCTTATCCTAAACGGAGAACTTGTTCGTATATGCATTCACCTTCACTATTTCTCTCAGAAATGATGATCGTGTTGGGAAGTACTCTGTGTGTACTTTAATTATTTTATTACAACACTGACAAAGATCGTTTACACTCATCTTTTTCTTGTAACGTTACTTAATCCAGCGCGCGTGCAGGCAGGGTTGCCACGTTTTTTTGCAATGTCGCGCACAATTGCTACTCAAAACTATAGCCCAAAACAATAACTTTCCAGGGGTTATCCGGAAAAAAATGGCGTTTGGTTGGCAAAATATGTTATTTTGGCAAGGTTTCCTGCTAAAATTCGCATTCCTGGGTTTATATAATCACATAATTGGAGTCGCTTCAACCCGCGGACATGGAGAAAAACACAGACTTGGCAACACAGTGCAGTTCTGTTAACATTTGATAACTAACGTCACGCGTCGCTCCGTTGCTCTGATTGGTTGTGGGTCTATCCAAATGAGGTCTTTCCTGGCTCGGTTGAAACACGCCCCATAATCACAGCCCAATGGAGCGGTACCAGACTCATATTCTGACTAGAATTGAGTATGGCCATGCCAGGCTAAGGATATTTATTAATATAACTCTGATTGATAACACGGATCTACTACTTGATAACACGGATCTATTAAAAGCGGAGTTATTGGAGTTGAGTTGGTGAAGAAATGCTGGAAGTATTGTTTAGGTATACTCCAGTTGTGACTGACAGAATAAGAGTAACAAGCTCTTTTCATTCAAAACTCAATGCAATATGGCTTTATCAGACTTTACACCTTCTGTGAGCCTTCATCATTATATCTATTGTCATCCTGAACTCAATATAGCTAAACATATTCACAATTGATTTTTTTGGCGTTTGACTGGATTTATGCGGCATATCTAGAGTGATTTGTTATATGAGGGTCTTTAGATGAATATTTACTGAAGAAGAACAGAAACTGTTATTCACAAAAAGTGTTGCATGCAACACAGCAAAATCCTCAGTGTTAAATGTACACTGCTGGTGTTTATATGAGTCCACACTCAGAGTGTTGAAAGGTAACACCGAATCAGTGTTGAAGTTAATGAGATAATTAAGTGATGATTGAGCATTAATGATGAACACCTACTGTTAATAAGCTGTTACCTGATGATAACAAGCAGAATCACTAAAGGAAGAGAAACACAAGAACTACAACTGACTTCAGCCACAGCCTTAGATGAAATCAACTGAAGATAAAGAAGACATTAAATCTCTGAAGATCTCAGCAGAGGAGGATTAAACAACTCCACAAACAGCATTACCAGCTTCACACATTACTAACCACACTGACTTTATTTCTGTCAGACGTCTACAGAAGCTCTTATTGAGAATTAATAGAGTTTGTTTTTATGTCACCATTATGGTGATCAGTGTTTTCTTTAGTTGGGCAGTTTTTAGTTGGACATGTTTTTAATGTTAGTGTTTCTCTGGCTGCTGTATCTGGGTTTGCTATGGCAAGAAAAGCAGAACAACACAATCAGATGCTGTTGGCTGCTTGATGATCAGACTATAATCTTTGTGTAGTGACTTAATTGACTGAGTATGAGCAATATACTATTAACCTTGTTTTATTCTAGAAAAGATCCAGTATGGTTTTAACCAGAAAAGTTTAATATGTTTTATAACCGATTGTACACTAATCAATTCTAACTCCTGCAGAGTTACTCACACACAGACATCATGAATCAGCCTATGAATCTCAACAATGGTGACATGCTTTATGCCACAATGCATTCTGGGTGCATCATGCTAAACTCATCCATGGCTCCCAGAATGCATTGCAGCATGAAGCATGTCACCATTGTTGAGATTCATAGGCTGATTCATGATGTCTGTGTGTGAGTCAATCTCGCAGGAGTTAGAATTGATTAGTGTACAATCTGTTTTAAAACATATTAAACTTTCTGATTAACAGTGCTGGATCTTTTCTAAAATCACAATCAAACAAAGTTAATAGCATATTACTCATAAAATCTGTGAATTAAGCCTCTACACAACGATCATATACTGATCATCAAGCAGCCAACAGCATCAGATTGCGGTTTCTCTACTTTTCTTGCCATATAGCAAACTCAGTCACAGCAGCCAGAGAAACACTAACATTAAAAAGTCATCAAACTGCCCAACTAAAGAAAACACTGATCACCATAATGGTGACATAAAAAACTAACTCTATTAATTCGCAATAAGAGCTCATGTAGACGTCTGACAGAAATAAAGTCAGTCTGGTTAGTAATGTGTGAAGCTGGTAATGCTGTTTGTGAGTTGTTTAATCTCCTCTGCTGAGATCTTCAGAGATTTAATGTCTTCTTTATCTTCTGTTGATTTCATCTAAGGCTGTGGCTGAAGTCAGTTGTAGTTCTTGTGTTTCTCTTTCCTTTAGTGATTCTGCTTGTTATCATCAGGTAACAGCTTATTAACAGCAGGTGTTCATCATTAATGCCCAATCATCACTTAATTATCTCATTAACTTCAACACTGATTCGGTGTTACCTTTAACACTCTGAGTGTGGACTCATAGTGGACTCATATAAACACCAGCAGTGTACATTTAACACTGAGGATTTTGCTGTGAAACTTGCATGATGGTAGCAATAAACACGGAAAGCAAAAGAGGAAGGAGCACACTGACACACAGAAGTGTTGTATTCTTCAGGGTGTCACATCTTTAGTTTCAGGAGTATTTCAGGGTCCTCTCATTGAGAAGAATCTATTGGGAGTTCTCAGCATCGGGACGTGTTTTTGTGTTCTTCTCTGAACTTGACACGCGTCTTAAAAACAGTGGTGTTCATCTATCTAGCGTGCGTTTCGTAGGATTTACACTAGTGTCATGTTACTGGAGGAGGAGCATTTTTCATCCAGACTGAGGAAATGATGAGAGGAAGTCAAACAAACTTTGCAACAAAGTTCTCACGGTCAAGCTCTATCAGCTCTCTTGTGTTTTCTCCTGCACAGTAAAGTAAGGTAGGACAGTTCTCTACATATGTCTAATGGATTCATCCAGAGTTTCAGTGCAGACTGACAGATTGACTTGTTGCTGCCTGATGAAAATGATCAATATCTGTCTGAAACCACACAAAAACACTCTCATGTCTTATATTTGTGTGATGTTAATCATCTGCTTAATGTCTTCCAGAATGTTTGGTCTTTTCTCTCTGATTTCTCTGCTTGCGATTCCTGGTGAGTCTGAAGCAAAACCTTATTTTAAGTTATGGCACTGGAGATTAGACGGTTTAACAACATGCAAAATGTCCACAATTCCCGACCTATATATGTTGCTGTTGTTTTAATGTGTATTTGGATGTTTATGATAAATGTAAAGTAAAACTGAAGTGTTTGTAATGAACAGAAACTATATAAAGGCAATCAAAGCAAACAGTGAAACAGAAGATCTGAGGACTTCATTAAAGCACACCTTACTTCTGAAGTGCTTTTGTCATTTAGAGAAAAACACTGAAATAAAATCACAAATACACTGTTCGGTTTAAGAGATGAATATGCATTTTAAAATCAGTGTTTGGCTGTTTTATATTTTCCAGGGATTTGCAGTCAGGAATGGAAGGTCCAGTACTCGAATATGAGTAAATGTGTCCTAAAGGGTTCAGCAACAGTTTTATCAGGAACTTATAAACACCCAGGTCATCTCACTGTGACTGAGACATTTTGGACCGTAAACCCAGCTAAAGGCGAAATCCACATCAATCTGTTGAATCATTCAGATTACAGAGGCAGAGTTCAGGACTTCCAGAGAGACAGACTATTTTTTCTCAAACTCAGTAATGTGAGACGTGAGGATGAAGGAATGTACTGCCTCAGAATCCTGACAAATGAAGAAAAACAAAGATTTCTGGGTTTTCCTGGGATTGAGCTCAAAGTCACAGGTACAGTCAGACTAATATTGCTCTGACAGATTTGACTGTTCTTTGATATAAAATCAGTTTTGTGTGTGATTTCAGAGCTCAGAGTGCAGATTCCTGAAGAGGTCGTTGAGAAACATTCACCTCTTTTAATCTGTAAATCCACCTGTATCCTCTCGGATAAAACAACCTTTCTCTGGTATAAAAATGGCGAGCCTATATCAGAACCGAGCGGCAGGAATGAGCTGTTGCTGCCGTCGGTCAGCAGTGATGATCGAAACTACAGCTGTGCAGCGAGAGATCGGGAGAGAGATCAGGAACATCTGTCGTCTCCTGCCATCACTCTCAGCGTCAGATGTACGTCACACACTTTCACCAGTTCAGCTGAACTCAATCCTGACTGATCAAATGATCGACTGTGAGTCTCTTTTTCAGATCCTCCGAAGAGCGTGTCAGTGTCCGTCAGTCCGTCTGTGATAGTGGAGGGAGATTCAGTGACTCTGAGCTGCAGCAGTGACTCAAACCCTCCGGCTCTGAACTTCAGCTGGTTTAAGGAGAATCAAACCTCAGCTGTTGGATCTGGACAGAGTTTCAGCATCTCCAGCTTTAGCTCCAGTTCCAGTGGACGCTTCTCCTGTGAGGCTCAGAATAAATATGGCTCCCAGAGATCAGCGTATGTTTCCGTCTCTGTTAAAGGTGAGAATCTCAGTTTTGTAGGTCAGTGTCTGTCTGTAGTGAGAAGAGTTTCTCTCTCTTTCTCTCGTCTGCAGAAAGCATCTGGTCTTCGATCACAGTGGGAATCACTGCAGCCGTTGTCATGACTGTGATACTGATGCTCGTCTGGCTGTTGATCAGAAGGTGAGAGAGACCGTCTCTGTGTCTGGACCGTCAGGAAGATTCAGAGTCGGTTTGTGTTCATGTTCATTTCTTCTTCTCTCACAGGAAACGAGCGACTCCACCAGAAGAGCAAAACCACAGAGGATCACGACACCATAAAACAGTGTGGCAATCTTCTCATGCTTCTTCTCATGTGTGTCCTGTCAGTTATAAAGCGAGAATTAACTCTCTCATCATTGTGTCACCAGGTCGACTCTCCTGAGGACGCCTACATGACCCTTGACCCCAAGTCCAGATGTGCTGAATACGACACACTGGATGTGAGTTATCCTGCTGTTGTTGTGAAGGTGTAACATGAGATCTTATTTGTGATGCATATGTTCACTTCTTCTCTAGAATATGAAGAGATCCTCTGACACAGACGACACTGAAGAGCAGGATTCTACATATTATAACATGAACAAATGATTAATCCAAGTGGTCATATGTCTTTTTAATGATTATTAACTCTTTAGATTCACTTATAACAGTCATGAAGATTTCCACCCTCTCTCCAACTTAACGGTTGATGTTTGTTTCTTTATTCATGGTAGTGAAGATGTTGTTCTTTTTACTTGAGCAAGCTTAGTAAAGTCAGTTTACAGCACTGTAAAATCCAATTAGTAAACCTTACTTAAAAAAAGCATGCAAACCGATTGCCTTGAAAAAACCAAGTAAAGTGAAATAGGAATGGCATGTAGAACTAACAAGTGACTGTCAAGTTTTGTACACTCACAAGACAGTTCCAGTAACTTAACAATTTACTTTAGATGTACTTGTCTTAGTATAGACTACTCAGCATTACTATTTTTAACAACTAAATTATTTCAAGTAAAATACAATTTGTGAGTATTCCTAACTCATTAATGCAAGTTGTGCTAAGGTGATGATTTTTGCATACAACTTGGAATTACAGAGTTTACTTTCCCACTAAGCAAAGTTATGTCCAAAAGACGTCTTTTCAACGTTTTTTTTCTTGTTTGGCACAATTATAATTTGTTTATAACCACTATAACCTTGTGAAACTGCAGTATTGGCATCAATAGCATTGAATTGATCAATTTATCCTGAAGATTGACCAACAACAAAAAAAAAGTATGTGCACCCAATGTTTTGAGCAAATACTTCACAAGGTCACACACAGACATCAACATTTGGCCTATGATTCACAACAATGGTAACAAGTTTCATGCTGCAATGCATGATGGGTGGCTTCATAGTACAAAACTCATGCTTGATTTCCAAGCTTTTTTTATTTGGTTGTCACCGTTGTTGTGAATCATAGGCCAAATCTTGATGTCGGTGTGAGACTTTGTGAAATATTTGCTAAAAATGTTGGGTGCACTTACTTTTTTTTTGTCATCTTTCAGGATAATTGAGCCTTTTAATACTATTGGTGCCAATACCACAAGGTTATTGTGGCTAGAAACAAAGTACTATTGTAACAAACAAGAACACAAAACATCACATGCTCTCTTTGTGATGATTTAGTGATCATCAACGAGGAGCTGACAACACCTGATGTCACTTTATCTTTGCTTGCTCAGCCACAACTATTGTGTTTCACAGACACAGTTACAGCAGCCAAAGAAAAGCTAACACAACTACAGGGACCAAGAGCCCAACTAAAGCAAACGCTTCCCACCACAATGGTGACTTCAAATGAACCATAAATCATCAACATCTAAACCTCTGTTAACTCTCAGTAAGAGCTTCTGTAGACGTCTGACAGAAATAGTCAAAGTGTCTCTTATATCTGTGATTAAGGGCAGCACCAGTGTATGAGTGGGAAACACTGGCTCCTCACAGCAAGAAGATCCTGGATTGAGTCCTGAGCCAGAGAGTCTTTCCTTCAGGTCTGGTTTCTCTCATGATCCAAAGATGTGGAATTACAGAAGCTAAATTGCCTAAAGTGTCTAAAGGTGTGAGCTAAGTTTCTTTTATTTTCATGATTTTGGACAAACACACACTGTCTGTGAGTTGATTTGCAATTACAAAAGGAATATATGTCCACAATGAGCACATTTGATCTGTTTAACCTTGAGGTTCCATGACGTCTATATCAGACGTGCAGATCACGTCCAAAACAGACGTCATAAAAACTTTCATTCTGGCTCCTCAGTGGACGTCTTTTCAACGTTCGCCTCTAGGGACAAAGACGTTGAAAATACGTCTTTTGGACATAACTTTGCTTGGTGGGAGGCTTTAATGCACTGCTGCCTCTGACTGGTGTAGTAACGTCATTGCATCCTTTGTTGCTACTTGCTTGTTTCAAGTAAGTGGCACTCAAACAATTGAGTAAACTGTTATTTTCACCCTGCAATTGACTGTAACTCAACAAAACCAAGTAAGAAGTATGTATTCTATATTACTTAGTAAAGTTAACTAAGTATATGTGAGTCAGGAAAGCTATTAGATTTTACAGTGAGTGTGTGTTTTTGAATTGCACCCCCAACGCTCACCCCTCTCTTTCGAGAAGCACATAGAGAAGCTACGGTGGCCAACAGAGGACAAAAATGTTGTCATCGGAGAGCGTGCTCTGTAGAGCAGTTTGACCGTTTAGGGCTACTGAGCAACATGATGATGCAAAATGGCGATTTCAGGTGTTTTCACGCTTGGGTCCTCTTTAAAAGAACCGAACTCTGACTCCTTTAAGTGGACAAATAGGTGAACCAAGTTAAAAAGGACCCAGTTCTCTTTATGTTCACACTGTCCCTGTGCCTGAAAGAGGACTCAGATCCTTTTTTGGTCCACTTTAGTAGGAATGAGGTCTCAGACCCCTTTGTGTTCACACTGTTGCTTTTTGGTTCTAGTCCAGTTCAGTTTTTGATGGCTGGCCCTACGGCCTTCAGCAATTGATCCCATTCACTTACATTGTTTGTGCCTCAGTAACCAAGATATTTGTTTGTAAAGATTTTTTTTTCAAATATTGTTGAATTAAGTTGCTTATCTTTCTACATAATGTATATGTATGTATATATGTATGTGTTTTTTTATTATTATTTTTTGCAATACTTCATATTCTTGCACTAGCTATATCACACATCCACCTCTGTAAGTAACATTTATGTTTAATTGTTTTCCTTGATTCATGTTTATTTTATTGCAGAAGACAATGATAAAATCAGCATAAAAAACAAACAAACAAACAATAAAATAAAATAATAAAAGAAAGTTGCAAATTAAATAAACTACTTAAATAAGTAAGTCTATAAGTATGCATCTCTAAAAGCAGCAAGAAATGGAATAACCGTATGGAAAAATAAAACTACATATATTCTTCACTGTATGACGTGTATTCGACTGATTCTTATATTAGGCTAGTAATACAGATGTTCACTTACGAAAAAAACACCTGTTATGTGAAACTTGTGTGTTTTTGACACTTTAAAATAAATGCAATAAGATGCTAAAGATTCCGTTTAGTGCACATGCTCTGACAGCCGGCTTCTGTGCATGTATGTGTGCTCTTAAAACTATTTTAAACTGGCAAGGCGCGCAGCCATGTCTCAGTTCGGAAGCGTTTGAAATTCCAATAAGTGTATTTTAATTTGTAGAGATTTGTCAGATCCGATTTGAATGGAAGGATCTAATGGTCAATCTACATTGGAATTCTCGAACAGAAAAATCAAGCAAGCCCAGAGAGGTTTGTGTTCAGATTGCGTGTTTTTAACGAACCGTACCATAAGATGAGATCGAACTGTACCCACACAGCAAAATCCTCAGTGTTAAATGTACACTGCTGGTGTTTATATGAGTCCACACTCAGAGTGTTAAAAGGTAACACCGAATCAGTGTTGGAGTTAATGAGATAATTAAGTGATGATTGAGCATTAATGATGAACACCTGCTGTTAATAAGCTGTTACCTGATGATAACAAACAGAATCACTAAAGGAAAGAGAAACACAAGAACTACAACTGACTTCAGCCACAGCTTTAGATGAAATCAACTGAAGATAAAAGAAGACATTAAATCTCTGAAGATCTCAGCAGAGGAGGATTAAACAACTCCACAAACAGCATTACCAGCTTCACACATTACTAACCACACTGACTTTATTTCTGTTATACGTCTACAGAAGCTCTTATTGCGAATTAATAGAGTTTGTTTTTTATGTCACCATTATGGTGATCAGTGTTTTCTTTAGTTGGGCAGTTTGACAACTTTTAATGTTAGTGTTTCTCTGATTGCTGTATCTGGGTTTGCTATGGCAAGAAAAGTAGAGAAAACACAATCTGACGCTGTTGGCTGCTTGATGATCAGTATATGATCGTTGTGTAGAGGCTTAATTCACAGATTTTATGAGTAATTTGCTATTAACTTTGTTTGATTGTGATTTTAGAAAGATCCAGCACAGTGTTAATCAGAAAAGTTTAATAGGTTTTAAAACAGATTGTACACTAATCAATTCTAACTCCTGCAGATTGACTCACACAGAGATCATGAATCAGCCTATGAATCTCAACAATGGTGACATGCTTCATGCTGCAATGCATTCTGGGAGCCATGGATGAGTTTAGCATGATGCTCCCAGAATGCATTGTGGCATGAAGCATGTCACCATTGTTGAGATTCATAGGCTGATTCATGATGTATGTGTGTGAGTCAATCTTGCAAGAGTTAGAATTGATTAGTGTACAATCGGTTATAAAACGTATTAAACTTTTCTGGTTAAAACCATACAGGATCTTTTCTAGAATAAAACAAGATTAATAGTATATTGCTCATACTCAGTCAATTAAGCCACTACACAAAGATTATAGTCTGATCATTGAGCAGCCAACAGCATCTGATTGTGTTGTCTCTGCTTTTCTTGCCATAGCAAACCCAGATACAGCAGCCAGAGAAACACTGACATTTAAAACATGTCCAACTAAAAACTGCCCAACTAAAGAAAACACTGATCACCATAATGGTGACATAAAAAAACAAACTCTATTAATTCTCAATAAGAGCTTCTGTAGACGTCTGACAGAAATAAAGTCAGTGTGGTTAGTAATGTGTGAAGCTGGTAATGCTGTTTGTGGAGTTGTTTAATCCTCCTCTGCTGAGATCTTCAGAGATGTCTTCTTTTATCTTCAGTTGATTTGATCTAAAGCTGTGGCTGAAGTCAGTTGTAGTTCTTGTGTTTCTCTTTCCTTTAGTGATTCTGCTTGTTATCATCAGGTAACAGCTTATTAACAGCAGGTGTTCATCATTAATGCTCAATCATCACTTAATTATCTCATTAACTTCAACACTGATTCGGTGTTACCTTTCAACACTCTGAGTGTGGACTCATAGTGGACTCATATACACACTCGCAGTGTACATTTACCACTGAGGATTTTGCTGTGTACGATCTCTTTGACTGTTTCCAGGGAAACAGGAGCAAATATTGACCAGCTGTAAGGTGGAGCAGCAGTTATCAGGGGTTTACTATTTGAAACCTGAATTTGGGCTCTCAAAGTTGCAACTTTGACCTCAAAATAAGACCTGAAATCATCACACAGAGCAATAGATGGATTATGAAAGTTGTTAACAGGAGGATTCAATGCAGAGTTTATAACAGAAAAGAGTATTTTTGGAGTGTGATGATGTTTCTCTATAAGATTTGAAAAATAGGTATTTTTAGCCCTCTTTACTGTATTCTGATATCTTGTTAAATAGTCCTTATAAAATGTCATAAGACACTTGAAATTTGTTATTTTTCCAAAATCTTTCCGCTTTTCTACATTCTTTCCTCACTGAGCGGATATCTTGATTGATCCAGGGCTCAGATTTGGATTTCGGTTTAAAAAGTTTATAGGGTGCGATAGAGTCTAATATCTCAGTCCAAGCACTGCTTAAAGTAGAAAGGTGTTTTTCAGCATCAAGGACTGACAAGTAGGATTCAGTCGCAGGTGTAAAACAGGATTCCTTATAATATCTGGTGAAGTCCTCAGTAAAAGAGGGGGTATAAACCCGGGCTCTACTTAAGTCTTTTCTAATTTTGAGAGGAATTGAAGGAGAGTCCAGTTTAAAAACAATGGGAAAATGATCAGAGTATGACAAGTCCAATGTTCACAGCTCTTCCACCTCTGGTAATCCCAAATCCAGAGTCCTCAGTTGTCATGTCATGGCCGCCACGCCAGAGCCTCTTCACGATGTGGATGCCACGCCAGAGCCTATTCACGACATGGCCGCCACACCAGAGCCTATTCACGACATGGCCGCCACACCAGAGCCTATTCACAACATGGCCGCCATGCCAGAGCCTCTTCACGACATGGCTGCCACACCAGAGCCTATTCACAACATGGCCACCATGCCAGAGCCTCTTCATGGCTTAGGGCGGCAGTGGCTCAGTGGTTCATGTAGATTGTCTGCAAACCGGAAGGTTGGTGGTTCGATCCCCGGTTCCACCTGACCAAGTGTCGAGGTGTCCATGAGCAAGACACCTAACCCCAGCTGCTCCCGACGAGCTGGATGGCGCCTTGCATGGCTGACACCGCCGTCAGTGTATGAATGAGAGGGTGAATGTGAGGCAATGTGTAAAGTGCTTTGGATGGCCATTGGTCTGTTAAAAGCGCTATATAAATGCAGTCCATTTACCATTTACCATGGCATGGCCTCCATGCCAAAGCCTCTTCACGACATGGCCGCTATGCCAGAGCCTCTTCGTGACAGGGCCTCCATGTCAAAGCCTCTTCACAATGTGGCTGCCATGCCAGAGTCTCCAGCCATCATGGAAGAAGTCAAAACTTGACCAATGTCCTTTTAACATGTGTTCACAACGTTGCAGCACGAAAACGGAAAAGAAAAGATGGCGGCAAATTGATGCATAGACGTGTTTTTCAGTAAGTGTTACGTTAGCTTTGGTTTCAGTTGTATTTCATTATTCTCTCAGTAGAAAAAATATGTTGTGTCTGCAAGTCTGAACTGGCCTAAAAACACACAAGAATGCAGGGTCTCGTTTTTAAAACTTGAACATCAATAACTTCATTTAACTTGTCATGTGCGTCGATTCAAGAGCGCATTATTATGTAGAATCTGCCATGGTAAAGGATTTTCCACTTACACAGAGGAAATGAAGAAAGACAGGAAGTGTGTTAACATTTTTTAAACAAGTTCTCCAAACAGATCAGCTCTCATTTTAATACATGAACCCTAGAGTGAAGCGAGGTAGGATAGTTCTCTAATTATTTACAGTTTTAGTGCAGATTGATTGTTGTTGCTGTCTGATGAAAATATGTATCTGAAATCATGCAAATACACTTACTTTAATAATCTGCTTAATGTCTTCCAGAATGCTTTGTCTTTTCTCTCTGGTTTCTCTGCTTCCAGGTGAGTGAGAGGGGGCAGGTGTACCTCTAAGTCAGGGATGGGCTAAGAAAATAATTGATATTCATGATGTAAGAGTTCTATGGCAGCTCTTATTGATAATTAACAGAGGTTTAGATGACAATGTTTTATTGAAAATGTTTGGTCACCATTATGGAGATCAGTGTTTGCTTTAGTTGTGCAGTTTGTGGTATTTGATAAAGTGTTATCAAAACACACAATCTGTTCAAAACAAAAGATGCCGTAAACAAAAATTATAAATAAAAAATGTTTGATTAAATTTATCACAGACTGAAAATGGCAGTGTTGGCTGGTATGGTATGACACAGGATATATTTTAAAATCAGTGTTTGGCTGTTTTATATTTTCCAGGGATTTGCAGTCAGGAATGGATGGTTCAGTTCTCGAGTATGAAGAAATGTGTCCTAAAAGGTTCAACAACAAGTTTATCAGGCACTTATAAACACCCAGATAATCTCACTGTGACCAAGCTATTTTGGACCGTAAACCCAACTAAAGGCGAAATCTACATCAATCTGTTGAATCATTCAGATTACAGAGGCAGAGTTCAGTACTTCCAGAAAGATCAAACATTCGGTCTCAAACTCAGTAATGTGAGACGTGAGGATGAAGGAATGTACTGCCTCAGAATCCTGACAAATGAAGAAAAACAAACATTTCTGGGAAGACCTGGGATTGAGCTCAAAGTCACAGGTACAGTCAGACTAATATTGCTCTGACAGATTTGACTGTTCTTTGATATAAAATCAGTTTTGTGTGTGATTTCAGAGCTCAGAGTGCAGATTCCTGAAGAGGTCGTTGAGAAACATTCACCTCTTTTAATCTGTAAATCCACCTGTATCCTCTCGGATAAAACAATCTTTCTCTGGTATAAAAATGGCAAGCCTATATCAGAACCGAGCGGCAGGAATGAGCTGTTGCTGCCGTCGGTTAGCAGTGATGATACGGGAAACTACAGCTGTGCAGCGAGAGATCGGGAGAGAGATCAGGAACATCTGTCGTCTCCTGCCATCACTCTCAGCGTCAGATGTACGTCACACACTTTCACCAGTTCAGCTGAACTCAATCCTGACTGATCAAATGATCGACTGTGAGTCTCTTTTTCAGATCCTCCGAAGAGCGTGTCAGTGTCCGTCAGTCCGTCTGTGATAGTGGAGGGAGATTCAGTGACTCTGAGCTGCAGCAGTGACTCAAACCCTCCGGCTCTGAACTTCAGCTGGTTTAAGGAGGATCAAACCTCAACTGTTGGATCTGGACAGAGTTTCAGCATCTCCAGCTTTAGCTCCAGTTCCAGTGGACGCTTCTCCTGTGAGGCTCAGAATAAATATGGCTCTCAGAGATCAGCGTATGTTTCGTCTCTGTTAAAGGTGAGAATCTCAGTTTTGTAGGTCAGTGTCTGTCTGTAGTGAGTGAAAGCACTGGTCTCAGAAGAGTTTCTCTCTCTTTCTCTCGTCTGCAGAAAGCATCTGGTCTTCGATCACAGTGGGAATCACTGCAGCCGTTGTCATGACTGTGATACTGATGCTCGTCGTCTGGCTGTTGATCAGAAGGTGAGAGAGACCGTCTCTGTGTCTGGACCGTCAGGAAGATTCAGAGTCGGTTTGTGTTCATGTTCATTTCTTCTTCTCTCACAGGAAACGAGCGACTCCACCAGAAGAGCAAAACCACAGAGGATCACGAGTTACAACAGTGTGGCAATCTTCTCGTGCTTCTTCTCATGTGTGTCCTGTCAGTTATAAAGCGAGAATTAACTCTCTCATCATTGTGTCATCAGGTCGACTCTCCTGAGGACGCCTACATGACCCTTGACCCCAAGTCCAGATGTGCTGAATACGACACACTGGATGTGAGTTATCCTGCTGTTGTTGTGAAGGTGTTACATGAGATCTTATTTGTGATGCATATGTTCTCTTCGTCTCTAGAATATGAAGAGATCCTCTGACACAGACGACACTGAAGAGCAGGACCCCATTTATTATAACACTGGCAATTGATTATTACTTCAACAGTTCATTTCATATTAGTTTTTAGTGCTAAAAAATGAGAGAACATCTCACCAACAGTCAAATTCAATTTAGTGCATGCTCACATTGACACAGCATTGCATAAACTTTCTGTTTGTGAAATGCCTCTGTTCTGACCAAAAGTGACAAGAGAATAAATTTAAAATTAATATGTAATGTAAACAAACGTTTAAATAATGTTACAATACATACGTGTTTTTTAAAGTGGAACTCTTAACAAAATGGTCAAAACATTTGTGTAACGCAATCCTGGTCCTGGAGAACCACAACACATTTGATGTCTCCCTAATTAAACACGCCTGATTCAACTCATCAGCTCATTAGTAAAGACTCAAGATCTCAAATGAATGTGTCAGATAAAGCCGGGTACACACTGTGTGATTTTTGGCAAATTTAGCAAATCCTAAAAGATTCCTCTGATCCTAGGCTAGAATCTGAAGTCTTTTGATCGTTAGTTTGACATGTTGCCGATTAATGACCGCTGCGATTAAATTTGACCTCAGATGAAATTCAGAAATTCTGTCAGAAGATTTGGCACACAATCCTGCAGTGTGACTTCTCCTACGACGACCGTCAAATTATCTTTGTTTTTCAAGACAAACCATGACCAAAATGAGCGCTAGAGATTTCTTTGTAGCCACCATTTCAATCCCGCGTGTAATGCAGCTCACCGTCACCGAACACGTCATTCATTGATGATATTAAACTCTGGATGAGTTTTCTTGCGTGCATCCGTTTTAGCGCACCTCGACTATCATACAGTCAGACATTAATGACAACTTAGATCTTACAGTGTGTCATGGCAGTGTGTTCGTACAGTCTGACAAGAAACAAGTGGACTATTATAAATGGGACAGTGTGTACCCGGCTTAAGAGAGACAACAAAAATGTGCAGTGTTGGGGCTTCTCCTGGACCAGGATTGGGAAAAACTGGTGTAGCGCATGTTTTCCCTTTCCCTTTATTTCCCTGCTTTAGAACAAAATGCTTGTTTAAAAAAGTGCTTTATAAATAAATATTAATTGAAACAACAATTTATTGTATCACTGTTTGCTTTATTTCAGTTTGTGAATTATACAGCGCATCTGTTTCTATTGACTGTTTTCGGTGATAAATAGCAGATGTTCCCCTTCGAGTCGGTCTCTCGACACTGCGTCACAGATAGGCTATGGGGTTATGCCCTCCTTCTTGAATCTACTGAAGCCTTATGAAATCTAGAAACCGCCCACAAATGGCGTTCAAGCGTGAAATGGAAGAGGGCACCCTCGCTCTATAGGGCAGCGCTGAATGCCATTGCCTCTTTTCCTTCAGCGTCGAGAAACCACCAACACTTTAATTTAAGGGGGGTTAAAGTACAAGTGGCCGTCACTGGGGTGGTACCCTTAAGGGCAGAGGTCTTCAACCCTGCTCCTGGGGACATGCACAACAGTAAGTTTGACTGCACTGACCTGTACAGTTTATATCCAGCCTGCTTCAGCACACCTGCCTGTGTATTTTCAACAAGTGATCCTGAAGATCATGATTAGCTTCACCTGTCTACAATTAGGGTTGGAGCCAAACTCTGCAGGACAGTGGGTCCCCAGGAGCAGGGTTGAAGACCTCTGCAATTAAGGGTCCATTTCTGTACCTCTAAGTCAGGGATGGGCAAGTTCGGTCCTAGAGAAAGAGTTTAGCTCCAACATGCTATGGAGAATTATACAGTGAAATGATTCGAGACAGATTGGTGGTTAGACTGAGAGATAAAAGATTGTCGGAGCAACTTCAGATGAATCCTGAACTCACCCTAGAGAAGGCTGTCACACGTTTACGCCAAATTTAGCTCGTAAAAAAGCACCAAGAGGAGCTGAAAGCCAACTTTAAAGGAGACTGCAACAAATGTAGACATTTTTCATGCGCAGAAAAAAACCTTACAATAAACCTTACATGATTCAGAGTAAGAAGCCTACTAGGATGCCAGAGAGGCAAACAATCTCAGAAAATACAGTCCCAACACAACATCAGTCAGACGTTTTATTTTGGTTGAAAGTGAAAATTGGTTTCACATCTAAATCCAAGGTTTGTTTGACATCAAGCTCCAACGTTGGGCAAACTCACATAAAAAGCCAAGAGTCAAACTGCCCAACTAAAGGAAACACTGATCTCCATAATGGTGACCAAACATTTTCAATAAAACATCATCATCTAAACCGCTGTTAATTCTCAATAAGAGCTTCTATAGACGTCTTTCAGGGTTGAAGAAAAACTCTGCAGCAACAGCGACTCTTTTGGGAACTTGCCTACCCCTGACCCCTTTTCCGCCAGAATGAACCAGGCGCTAGTTCGGAGTTGGTTCGACTGACGTCACTGTATACATGATTTGTACACAGCAAAATCCCCAGTGTTAAATCAACTCTGCTCAGAGTCTATTTGGTCCCACTCCACAGAGAGTTAAAATAACACTGAAGCAGTGTTAAAGTTAATGAGATAATTAAGAGATTAATTAAGTGATGATTGACCATTAGTGATGAACACCTGATGATAATGAGCAAAATCACTGAAGGAAAGAGAAACACAAGAACTACAACTGACTTCAGCCACAGCTTTAGATGAAATCAACTGAAGATAAAAGAAGACATTAAATCTCTGAAGATCTCAGCAGAGGAGGATTAAACAACTCCACAAACAGCATTACCAGCTTCACACATTACTAACCACACTGACTTTATTTCTGTCACACGTCTACAGAAGCTCTTATTGAGAATTAATAGAGTTGTTTTTTTGTTGATTTTTGTGTTGATAATTGTTTTTTTTATGTCACCATTATGGTGATCAGTGTTTGCTTTTGTTGGCCAGTTTGACGATTTAACTTTTCAAAGTCAGTGTTTCTCTGGCTGCTGTATCTGGGTTTGCTATGGCCAGAAAAGCAGAGGAAACACAATCTGATGCTGTCAGCTGCTCGATGATCAGGATATAATCATTGTGTGGTGGCAAAATTCACTGATCCTGTGAATGATTTTATTTTGAGCAAAATACCATTAACTTTGCTTTATTGATATTTTGGAAAAAATCCAGCACAGGTTTAATCAGAAAACTGAATACGTTTTAGAACAGATTGTACACTTAGCACTTTGAACTCCTGTAAGGGATACTCACACACAGACATCAAGACTCAGCGTATGAATCTCAACAATGGTGACATGCTTCATGCTGCAATGCATTCTGGGAGCCATGGATGAGTTTTGCATGATGCACCCAGAATGCATTGTGGCATGAAGCATGTCACCATTGTTGAGATTCATACGCTGATTATTGATGTCTGTGTGTGAGAACAGCTCGCAGGAGGTAGAAGTGCTTATTGTGTGATTTGTTATTAAACCGGCGAACAAAACTTATGAACACTTTTTAAAATCCGTTCAGTTTATCTGATTAAAACACTGCTAGATCTCCTGCTGTAGATCCACAAGGCTACTGTAATCAGTGATTTAAGTTTTCAGCAGAAATGGGATTATCTGATGAGAACAACTCTATCATAGACAACAAGGCAACATCATCTGTCAACCACTTGTCATCATCAAGTTTCCTTTGCTGTTCTCCCCATAACAAACGGTTACAGCAGCCAGAAACATTTATGTTAAAAAGTAAAGGGTCAAGAGCCCAACTAAAGTAAACACTGATCTCCATAATGGTGACTTCAAACTAAACTATTATTTTCAACAACAAAAAAACCCTTTAAAACATCTAAACCTCTGTTAATTCTCAATAAGAGCTTCTGTAGACGTGTGACAGAAATAAAGTCAGTCTGGTCAGTAATGTGTGAAGCTGGTAATGCTGTTTGTGGAGTTGTTTAATCCTCCTCTGTTGAGATCTTCAGAGATTTAATGTCTTCTTTTATCTTCAGTTGATTTCATCTAAAGCTGTGGCTGAAGTCAGTTATAGTTCTTGTGTTTCTCTGTCATTCAGTGATTCTGCTCATTATCATCAGGTGTTCATCACTAATGGTCAATCATTACTTAATTAATCTCTTAATTATCTCATTAACTTTAACACTGCTTTAGTGTTACTTTAACTCTCTGTGGAGTGGGACCAAATAGACTCTGAGCAGAGTTGATTTAACACTGGGGATTTTGCTGTGAGACGGAGATTAAAATCAAGCAGCTATTAGCTCGATTAGCTGCTATTTCAACAATGGCAGTCACAAGTTTGTGTTCATCTTGTTGGTCATGGTAACCCCACCCCCAAGCCCCTGACGCAAGCAGATCGTACTTCTAGACCAGCAATGTTTGTTTTGGTGCTACTTAAGAGCCACTTTTCCTGGTTCGGAGCTAGTGCTTTGGGTGTGGAAAGACAAAGAACCAATTTGAAACTAGGCTCCGGCTCCGAACCAGCACCAGCACCAGCACCAGCACCAGCACCAGCACCAGCACCAGCACCAGCACCAGCACCAGCACCAGCACCAGCACCAGCACCAGCACCAGCACTGCCTTGGTGGAAAAGGGGTATTAGAGGTACAAAAAAATGACTGCCACTTGTACCTTAAAAGGTACAATTTTGTACTTTTTTTTTTTTTTGAGTGTCACTGCACATTCTTCTGACAAAAACATTAATAAATGTATTTAAAAAAAGTTTATTGTTTACTCATTGCTAAATATAGACCTACTAGACATCTCAAACTCTAGTATTTTGTAACAGTAAAGTCACTGTTGATGACTAATGTTCTGTTTTAATCAGCACCTCGGACAGCGACGTCATTCCACACCTCTACAGCCTCACCGACCTGACGCGCCATCTAGAGGAAGGCACATGCAACTGCATGAACATGAGAGAAACGATAGTTTTTTAAAATTGCTTAGACATTATGATTGCGTTTCATCTCAGTGTGTTTTTGCACCATCTGTAAATGCCCCAATGCCTTACTCAGAAAAACAACAACAACTGATAAAACTGGTCAAGAACAAGAAGTTTAGCCCATTGTGAGCATCCTTTCACATTAAACACCTTCTGTAAGTGCCCGTTTGTGATGAATTCATTTGCCTTTACAGTGTCATCTTGAACTCAATATAGTTAAACACTTTCACTAAATTACAGTATAACTTTTGAAATGACAGAAAACCATCAAATCTTCTTGATTGCCTTTTACTCTGTTTATATCTGGGGTGGTTTGTGTCTGTGTCGATGGTTGTTCAGATTAAGTCAAAGAGAAGCTGTTTCTCACGAGTACATGTTGCACATTTATCTTTCATCAGCATAAACTAAAAAAGAATAAGAGGAAGCGGCTGTGCAGAAATGTGAGTTTTTTTCAGTCTCATGTGAATGTCGCATAGACTTGAGCTGCCATATTATTTCAGTGAACTCACATGAAAATAATGCCTTCAGTCCAGCTCCTCTGACTGAATAAATGCATTAATACAGATTCAAAGGCTTCAAGACATTTAGTCAGACATTTTCATCAGGTTTTGTTAGCACACACACACACACACACACACGCACACACACACACACACACACACACACACACACACACACACACACACACACACACACACACACACACACACACACACACACACACACACACACACACACACACGTATATGTGACTGCACTTGTGTTGTGTCACTGGAAGAGAAGTGTTTAGCACTCAATCAGAGGAAGTGAAGAAAGACAGGATGTGTGACTGTTAACTATCATACAGATCACAATGTCATTTTTACGTGACATGCAAACCCTGCAGATTGCAGTGAGGTAGGACACATATTTTACAATACACTTTTAATATATAAATTATTGAATGTGATATATTAAGTACTTGTCTTATGTATCGGCAACCATGCAAATACGCGGCAGTCTTACATTTGTGTAACAGTCTTCCTCATGTCTTCCAGAATGGTTGGTCTTTTCTCTCTGATTTCTCTGCTTGTGATTCCTGGTGAGTCTGAACATAACTCTTTTTATCAAAAGCTATATGAAGACAAGCAAAGCAACACTGAAGTAGAAGAAGAAGCACATCTTACGTTAGAACTGCTTCTGTGTTGTAGAGAAAAGTAAAAATACTTGACCTGTATTTTCCTGTTTTATATTTTCCAGGGATTTGCAGTCAGGAATGGAAGGTCCAGTACTCGAATATGAGTAAATGTGCCCTAATGGGTTTAACAACACTTTTATCAGGAACTTATAAACTCCCAGGTCATCTCACTGTGACTGAGACATTTTGGACCGTAAACCCAACTAAAGGTGAACACAACATCAATCTGTTGAATCATTCAGATTACAGAGGCAGAGTTCAGTACTTCCAGGGAGACAGACTATTCTCACTCAAACTCAGTAATGTGAGACGTGAGGATGAAGGAATGTACTGCCTCAGAATCCTGACAAATGAAGAAAAACAAAGATTTCTGGGTTTTCCTGGGATTGAGCTCAAAGTCACAGGTACAGTCAGACTAATATTGCTCTGACAGATTTGACTGTTCTTTGATATAAAATCAGTTTTGTGTGTGATTTCAGAGCTCAGAGTGCAGATTCCTGAAGAGGTCGTTGAGAAACATTCACCTCATTTGATCTGTAAATCCACCTGTCTCCTCTCGGATAAAACAACCTTTCTCTGGTATAAAAACGGCAAGCCTATATCAGAATGGAGCGGCAGGAATGAGCTGTTGCTGCCGTCGGTCAGCAGTGATGATACGGGAAACTACAGCTGTGCAGCGAGAGATCGGGAGAGAGATCAGGAACATCTGTCGTCTCCTGCCATCACTCTCAGCGTCAGATGTACGTCACACACTTTCACCAGTTCAGCTGAACTCAATCCTGACTGATCAAATGATCGACTGTGAGTCTCTTTTTCAGATCCTCCAAAGAGCGTCTCAGTGTCCGTCAGTCCGTCTGTGATAGAGGAGGGAGATTCAGTGACTCTGAGCTGCAGCAGTGACTCAAACCCTCCGGCTCTGAACTTCAGCTGGTTTAAGGAGGATCAAACCTCAACTGTTGGATCTGGACAGAGTTTCAGCATCTCCAGCTTTAGCTCCAGTTCCAGTGGACGCTTCTCCTGTGAGGCTCAGAATAAATATGGCTCTCAGAGATCAGCGTCTGTGTCTCTTTCTGCAAAATCTGCAGGTATTGAAATGTACCATTGGCTCTTCTGCTGGTGTCATTTATCAGTCGTGACTGACGTTTCTCTTCGCTCAGGTGGGCACACAGGTCTCTACGCAGCTGCGGGAGTCGGGGCTGCGCTCATCTGCTTCTGCATTTTTGTTGTAGTAGTAAAACTCCTAAGGTAAGAGAAAACTGGCTGTGGAACATACATACTATACAATATATGGCGTATGTATAACTTACAGGTCATATTAACTATACTTATGACACTTTTAATGCGGTATTTTCCTCTTTTGATAAGTGCATTTCCATGATATGGATATGTATGTTTCCAAATGTTATTCTCTCCAGTAGGAAAGCAGGAGATACTGGCGTCCAAGGAGGTGTTTCAAAACAGGTGAGCCTAGGATAGTGTCTATTCCAGCACTTTTTCAGGAAGTTATGATCCCAGTGGGTCAATCCCTTTGAACAACAGTCCAATCAGATTTAGGGACAAGTTTACAGTTTATGTCAAGTTTAGGCAGGTGTGTTATTCACCTATCATTTCCCTCTAATTTTAGGGTTAAGTTATAAGCAGAGTTAGAGATATGGCTCGGACACAATTTTCGGACAGGAATGTTGATCCAGGAGCATGTCACAGTGAGCGTTTGCAGTGTGATCATCTGGACTGTGTGTGTTCATTCAGGAGAACAGCAGCGCAGCGGGGACGAATCAGATGAGCATGTGTGATCCGGCCGTTCAGAATGACTTGATGTATGCGAGCATCGCTCACACGAGACCCAAGAAGCATCAGAGCGCTGCAGATGATGACGAGGTTCAGTACGCCACCGTCCACCACCACAGAAACCCACAGAACACGAGTGTGAAGGCTGAAGGTCGGCCTGGAGATGTGAGAGATCGCGGCCCTGCTGCGTCTGCCGGGTGAGGCTCTCTTCATTATTTACACTTCACTCGCTACGGTCATAGGGGTCAGGAATTGAGATATCAACTTTTACCATGAGCTTTTGACATATAAAAGGTCATTGTAATATAAGAATATCTTGTACATTTCAGAGCTGAAAACTTCCTTGTTAGTCAAATGCAGAACGCAGCGGCACGTCTTGTCTTCAACAAGCCCAAAAGCGCCCATGTCACACCTCTCTGACTCGCTTGCTTACAGATCCACCACAAACTCAGCACCCGCATACTTTGACTCGAGTCTACTCCACCCCCAAAAGCCTTCGCTCAGCTAAGGAGCGACGGCTCATGGTGCCACCACAGAGAGGCATGAAATCCCTCTCTAGAACATTTTTATTCACAGTTCCCTGCTGATGGAACGATCTTCCCACCTCCATCCGGATGTCACATGCCTGTCCTGTCTCGTGTTGCACATGTGGTGTTTTGTTATTTTGGGCCATGTGCTTGTGTCTCTGTTTAGATCCCACCCCCTTGTTATCTCATTGGTTTAATTTGCCCCACCTGTGCTCCCTCAATCCCAGCTTGATTTCTCCCCATACTCCTTGTGTTTGTCAGTCTTTGTCGGATCGTTGTCTTGTCTACGTCTCCCGGTTCCCTGTTCTCTGTTGGTTTGTTCTACTTAGTATTTTGTTATTCTGATTGTGTTTTTCCTCCTCATGGGATTTTTTTTTCTGTTTCTGTTTTATTTTTGTAAATAAATACACCCTTTATGCACTTGAGTCCTCACACCAGTTTTCCTTGATGTGTACGTGACAGAACGATCCGACCTCTCAGAGGACTCAGCTAGAGGAGTTTTTGTTAGTGTTTTTTATTTATGGAGTGGAGCAGAAGGTTACAGGTGATGCGGCAGGAAAACTCGCAATACATCCGTCAGCAGGGGACGGGTGTAAGAGAGTTTGCCTGCCAGTTCCTTATTGAGGTGCATCACCCATTCCTCAAGGAGACAGAGAAGGCAGAAGATTTTAACCTCTGTCTCGACATGCCCCTCTGGATGTGATGGAGAGAATGGGGAGTCTGGGATTTTGGGAATTAATTGACTGCTTGGACCACAGTCCTCCCATGGTCCCAGTCCCGGTGGTCCGTGTTCCGGTGGACCCAACTCCAGTGGACCCAGTTCCGGTGGGTTCTAAGCAGAGAAGGAAGGCTATCCTCCTCTCTGCCCCGGTGGTCCCTGCTCCGGTGGTCCGTATTCCTGTGGATTATGTTCCAGAGAATTATGTTTCGATGGACTCTGTTCCGGTGGTCCCAGTTCCGGTGGTCCCAGTTCCGGTGGACTCTGTTCCGGTGGTCCCTGCTCTGGGGGACTCTGTTCCGGTTGTCCCTGCTCCGGGGGACTCTGTTCTGGTGGTCCCATTTCCGGTGGTCCCAGTTCCAGTGGTCCCCATTCCAGTGGTCCCCGTTCCGGTGGTCCCTGTTCCGGTGGTTCCAGTTCTGGTGGTCCCAGTTCCGGTAGATCTAGTTTCGGTGGTCCCTACTGTTCCAGACGCGCCACTCAGGCGTATTGTTTTGCCCGAGCCACCTAGGCTCCTGGCTCTGCCCGCACCCACCAGGCGCCTTGCACTGGTGCGAGGACTCAAGTGCATAAAGGGTGTATTTATTTACAAAAATAAAACAGAAACAGGGCGGGTTTCTCATTCCGGTTGCCAATTTTCCACATTGGATGATTTCAAAACGATTCCCCACATGTACTGATGGGGGAGCCGAAGTTCATTATAATATGCACAGCTGTTATCCAGTCATAGAAGTGGGCGTATACTTTCAAGTCTTCAGTGCAGCACGCCCATAAAAAACAAGCATTTCAGGAGCTAGGCTCAAAACCATGAAAGAAAATAGCCTATTACTTATTCACAGTGTTGGGCACCTCACTTAAAAAAAGTATTTAGTTATAGTTACTAGTTACTTCTCAAAAATAGTAACTGAGTTACATCATTATAAAAGTAACTAATTACCAGGGAAAATAACTACTGAGTTACTTTTTTTTTTCAAAACTTGGATGCCCCCAATATTATATATGTTAAATAAATGAGTTGGACATAAAATAGAATATGAAATTGAATAAATTATTATTCTAAAACATTGTACATTAATGTACACTATTGTAATGTTGCTGTGGGACAATGTGAAAGACAACTATTAAATTCAATACATTATTGTAAATATTAGGCTATCAGTAGGCCTATAATATTATCAGTACTATACTACTCCTTTGGTAGTGGAGCATTATCAACTGTGTTTTTAGCCACGAATTTTGTGGCGGCATGTGATGATGTGAGGTGCTTCGTTAGATTAGAATTACTTTCCACAGACGTGGAGAGTCTGGGCATATGTTGCACGTTACATAAACATTCTTACCTTTCACCTCAACGACGGAAAAGTTGTGCTTATACTTCCAGTTTGCGAAAGCTACCTTTGAAGTCATTAGACTTGCCATCGCTGACTGTGCATATGTGTGTGCGTACTCAACCTATCAACTTCAACCTTGTCTCCCACCCACCAATCATCATCAGTTATGTGTTACTACCCCATGCACCCCCCAACAAGCATGCACGCCAGCCACCTGCCCGCATACACACACTCACACACACACCAACAAGAGAAAGAAAAACATTGCAGGTCCGACTGACAGAGAGCTTTTCGGATGCAAACCGCTTCAGTCAGCTCAATTATAGTAATGCCGTTTTTTTTTTCTCAGTAACGCTAATGGCGTTGTAACGGGAGAAACAGAAATTTGTTTGATTACTCGTTACTGAAAAAAATATTTATCTATAATGCCGTTATTCCCATCACTGCTTATTCATGATGATGTTTTTGAATGTAAAAAACAAGCGAACGTCATAAATTGACCTCAGACAACAGTATATATATATATAAAAAGGCCAGTTCATGACGCCTTTAAAGATTTGAATGAATCCCTAAATGCTGCTCGTGGCTTGAGAGAAACAAGGTTTTCTTATTGTCTTTTTACACTTATTGAACAGATCGGAAGATCCCAATGTGATCTACAGCAGCGTCAATGTTGCATGAAGAATCTGAATGCCTGAACTGCTACTGAACCATCGTATCAACATGCTCCTCAGCTGAAATGTCCTAAATGCGGCAAGAAAGGGAAGTTGCAAGCAACTTTACTACCGTAATGTATTTTGAATCTGTGTGTGTGTGTGTGTGTGCTACTGTTTTGAATATACCTAATGTGTATAACTTGTCATTACATGTTATGGCATTACGCAATTTGAGCAAAAGTCTGATTTTGTGGTGGCTTTGCTTTGATATTAAATTGTAATATTAATTCAAAAAATGGATTTGGAAAGTCTGACAGTAATCAGTGTTGAGTAGGTTAACCCTGCCTGCTTCAAATGTTTTTAAAGGATTAACAGTTGAAAACATTTGATAGAAATTTAGAAAAAAATGATAAAAGTGTAATCAATTATCATAATTGAAATTGTTAGACTACTTATTACATTTTAAAAAGGGCAACTTGTTATCCGTAACCTAATACATATTCAAAGTAACTTTCCAACACTGAAAGTAGCCAAGCTTACTGAAGAACAAAATTACCATCCAATCACAATATGTTATCGATTACACAGCAAAAAACCCAGTGTTAAATGAACTCTCTCCAGAGTTTATATGAGTCCACACTCAGCGTGTTAAAGTAACACTGAAGCAGTGTTACAGTTAATGAGTGATTAATTGAGTGATGATTGGCCATTAGTGATGGACACCTGATGATAACAAGCAGAATCACTGAAGGAAAGAGTCGCCGGTTTTAAGTCGCCATTATGGTGATCAGCGTTTGCTTTAGCTTGTCTCTTGGCTTTTTAAATATTACTTATGGTTGCTTTTAATTTGTTTATATGTGTAACGTAGGTAGTCTTGTAGTAGTCGCTGTGTGAGTAAACCTTACTTTCTTCTAATCTTAAGTGTTGCTCTAGTGACTGACACTAGAGGTTGTAGCCTTTAGCCTCCTTGTTAGAACATCTGACTCTCATGCCAGGTTTGAGTCCCGCATGGAGCGGGCGGTTTCGAACAGGAGGAGTTACACATGTATACTGTGTTGTGCGGTGTATTAGCTATGTTTGATACAATTACAGCCACAGATTTGCCAGAAGCTTTTTTCTGGGTAGACTTGAATTTCTTGTGTTGTATATGTTTCCAATTTTAATGATTATCTTAGGCCATGATGAATTATGCATGTGATTACCAATAAAATGTCTAAATAACCTTGATGGCTTGTGCTAATAAATATCCCGGTACACCAGACAAATCAGGGTTATATTTCACTTTGTTTTAAACATGACAGTGTATTTCACATTTTAATAATAGGTTTGTTGTGAATGTCATTTTATCATATTTTTATTTGACTGAATGTGTCAGTTGCAGAGGCTGGTATCACTGGGATTGCATGAGCAGAACTTTGATTTTTCTGGGATCCCAAGACCCTGTGTAAAGTGTGTTAGCATGTGTGTGTGTTTAAATAAAAGAGTTTGTCATATTTGTCATGACTTCTCGTTTGTGAATAAAACTTCAACACAGTATCGGTTGCTATTTACAGTAAATGTGCAAATAATGACATGGTCTATTATTTCAGCCGCTAAACAAATGTCATTAAAATATGAACATTTGAATATTATTGTATATTGTATATTAATGTTATTGTAAATGTAGGCTTTTTAAGACATGTTTGATGATTTCGTCAAACAAATGCATCGGTTTGGGGGGAAAGATCGGGAGTTTTGATCATATGAAAAAAATAGGCTAACACTTTCTAAGATTTAATAAATTATTGTACACAATGTTCACAGCAGTGTGTATATGTCTAATTATCCCCATATTAAGAATAATAATCCTCATACCAATTATGTCTTCTCCATGTAATTTAAATAAAACCTTCATGAGTAACAAGGCCCAGTTTGACGCCGGATTTGTAGATCGTCTAATGCTGAAAGATGGAGCAGTCCCAGCGATTAAGGTTCACAGTCATGTGTTGTAAGAGCAGGTGGTGAGTAAAACTGCTTCAAATGTCTGTGTGTTGTTGGCTATCGGTGTGTAAGTACACACCAGTAAACAACATGATTGTGCATAGTTAATGTATCAATGGAGCATGCAATGTATGGTGTGTTTAAAAAAATGTGTTTAGCTGACCCCTATAGGTGTTTGTTTGTTTATTGTACAACCACTCCAAACAACAATTCACAAAGAGTAAGAAAATATGTGGAACTAAAATAATTATTTAATATTAAGCCTGTGACGATTCACACAAAGTGTACTTCTTCATTCAAATGCGCTACTATTCCATTGTTACTCTATGTAAACACAAGTTGGTAATGCAAAACCGTTCTGCTTGCTACTGCTAATGTTTAGTCACATACAATAGTCCATAAACCAAATAATGTCCTCATAAACCATGAGTAAACACACACAAATGTTGACAAGCCGCTAAGCAAATACAGTTACAGTACATAACGTTACCACATAGAGACGTCCTGCTGTTGCTGCTGCTCCTGTTTAGTTTCAGCTTCCGGATCAGATTATGAATCTGATTGATATGCTGCAATAAGACTATCACACTCTATCGCTGTGAGTCCCCAAATATCAACTAAAAAGCAGGAACCACCAAAGCCTGTGCGCCCAACTCGCCCTCTGCCTCTTCCTGTGAGATTTCTTCTGACACAATGCCAGGGCCCACACCCTCCTCCATCTGTAGGTGAACCTAAAACAACTGATACCAGCTCTCAGTGATGTGTGTTGGGTCCCCGCCATGATAACAGTAACTTTATCAAATGTTTACAGAACGAGCGGGAACCCAGTGTGCCCGTCTCTTTCTCTGTTTCTGTTCTGTTACGTGATAGAAAATCTTAGGCCTTTTCAGGCCGCATGGCAAACCAATCTAATCTGCTGCCTATTACACATCAAACTAATACTATTGTGGTGACAATAAGTAAGACTGTAAAATTATGACTTTTAAACATCCGCTCACTTAAAAACAAATCACTTCTAGTCAATGACTTAATAACTAGAAACAACCTAGATTTTTTGCTTCTAAATGAAACTTGGCTTTAAGACAGCTGCAGAGCAACAGTCCTCAATGAAACAGCCCCTCCTAACTTTACTTTTATGGGTGTGTGCAGAGCATTTAGGAGGGGTGGTGGGGGGTTGTGGGGTGTTGCTGCCCTTTTTAAAGATGTCTATCAATGTAAGCAAGTGTCATTTGGTGACTATATCTGTCTTTTGAATATCTGGGTATTGTGTTAAAAGGTGCTCCACGCATCCTGCTTATCATTGTTTACAGGCCTCCAAAATACTCTCCATCCTTTACTGAAGACTTTACAGAGCTGTTATCAATAATCTCCTCAAGTTTGATTGTTTTGCCATTGCTGGGGATTTTAACATTCACATAGACAATGCTGAATCCAGTACAACAAAAGAGCTCATGACTGTTCTTAACACTTTTGATTTGACACAGCATTTACCTGGACCCATACACTCTACATTTACTTTACAGTAAGGGTCTAAACATTTCATCAATTGTTGTTAAAGATGTAGCAATGTCTGATCATTTCTGTATTTTCTTTAATATATCGCTCTCTCCTGCCATTGAAGCTAGATCTGTCTCTGTCTAAAAGAGAAGCTTAAATGAGAACACTAGTGAGCTATTTATGAAGGCTATATCTCTAACACCAAGCATATCTACAGACTCTGTTGATTCTCTCCTTGACTCCTTTAACTCAAAAGTTAAGAGTGTAATTGATGATATTGCTCCTCTGAATGTCAGGAAAAAGAGTGGCAGACAGAAAGCACCTTGGAGAAACTCAACAGCAGTGCAAATAATGAAAAGACAATGCAGGAAATCTGAACGCATGTGGCGGAAGACAAAACTTGTAGTCCATTATAACATCTATAAAGACAGCCTTCATGATTTCAATGTGGAGCTAGGCAAAGCTAGACAGACCTTTTTCTCAAATATTATAAACATAAACAACACGCGCACTCTTTTTGCTACCGTAGAGAGACTACACTTGGAAAATCCTCAACAATTCGAGACAAACCAACGAAAAAAAATGGACAAAACGCAGGTTGGAAAAACAGAATTGAGAAAATCTTCCTTGTGTTCGGTCTTCGTCACACTCCAGCACAGTATCTGCTTGCATGAGAATACCAGGACTTATCTGTAATATTATTTCCATTGTTTGTGAGTATTAAGTTCCAGTGTCTGATCATGTTAGTCGTGTTAAAATCAGAGTAAAACTGAGTATCAAGTCACTACGAATCATTTTCATCTCCAGAATTTTTAACTTTCAGAACAAAATGACCACATTTACAACTTTTGCCATCATTTACTCGCCTCCGAAGCATTATGGTGATGTTTCTGAAGTGAGATATTTTATATGAATATGTAACCATTAATGTGTTTTTGCTTATTGTGTAAGATTTGCTGTCTTAAACCTCATAGTTACTGATTTAATCAAATGAGTTATATAATAAACAGACTGTACAGTCGCTCAGTTGGTGTTTTTCTCACTGTCTTTGGCCTCAAAAGTGGATTTAGTTCAATGTCCATTATGTTGAAGCTGCTAAACCAAGTCAGTGTGTTTGATATGTGTTCACACTCTGTCTTTTGTGCATTTTTTTGGTCAAAGGATAATCTGAGATGTAGGATTGGCGACACATTGACTGACAGATGAAGAAAAATAACCAGCTATTGTCCAGAAAGTGCCAGCATTCGGCTGGTGGCGAGTGTTCATTTCCCATCCTGACTGTAACGCTCCATTCATTTTATGTAGAGCATGTGCATTTAAAATACAATATCTTTATAATTCATATGATGCCACATTACTTTCTGCTACTCACACATTAGCTTCTCATGACACATAGTGATCAATACAGGAAAAAATACAACTTTGGTCACTTTTATTACTTCTAAAATCAACATATCCAAGAATCAGACATAAAAGCAGCTGCTGTAATGGCAGTAAAGTGCACTTGATGTTTTTGACCACTAGATGACAGTAAAGTCAATGCAAGTGCAGAAAGGATTTGAGTAATGGATGTAATTCCTCCATTTCGAGAGGCTGCTCACTGCAGAGCCATGGGTGGAGCGAGACGTCCAGCTCCCCCTCTCTGGATGTGAGGTGTAATGAGTGGAGCTAGACGGTCCAACCACACCCTAACCGACCCATCCCTCCACCCATAGATCCACAGAGGTGCAGCTGGAGGTCATTTGGCTCTGCTGTGAGCACCCCTGGGCCATTTCTGGGAGTTATTGAACAGATCTGTTAGTTCTGTAGTGTTTTTGAAGACCATTAAAACTGTTCTTCCTGTATCTGTCGTCGGTCTGGTCTCTGAGAGCTTGTGTTGTCTGTCAGAAACTGGCACTGACCCACTTAAACACAATGTAGTTGCTGATGGTTATGACTGTGGTACGTGTGTGTGTGTGTGTTGTCCACCGCTTCATGTGTTAAATATAGAGTTTGTGTGAGAAAGAGGAAGTGACTCCTAGAGCTGTAAAGATGCTGCTCAGACGAGCCATGATGAGCATCTTTACACTGTTCTTTCTCAAAGCAAACGTCTTCCACATATTCTCTCACACAGATTTAACAACAGTAAACTCTGCAGAGATAAAGCTGGTCATGTGTTTGACATCTGCACACATTAACTTTCTTCTCCAGTTGATCTTGTGTGGTTGAGATGGCAGTCACTCTTAACCAGGAAGAGCAAGGCCGACATTTAGAGCGGCACTTCATAAAGTGTGAAAACGAGGTGTTTGACGCTTAAACTGCGGATGTTTCTCTCACTTGGGCGTCGACACTGACACATTATTACTACAGAGCGGTAAGACCATTTGAACCATTATTTATAATGATTCAGTTCGGCTACGAGTGATATTTGTAAAACTTTTTGAGGTGAATGTTGGTTTGATGAAGCTCAAGATCGGCTGTAGATTCATGTGTAAATATTGTGTGAAGCTCTTGAGACACACGAGGCCTGAGAAACATCATCAGATCACGTCAAGCCTTCAATGAGCCGTGAATTATCCTCAAATCATCATCATGTGCTTCATCTGTCAAACAGAGAACGTGATGTTGTGTATCGATGATGCTCATAATGCCATAATTGTCAGGTTTATGATTGCAGAAGTCACCATGGTGTCGTCTCTGATCAAGTCTCTTCCTCTGATCGTAGTGATCATGACTGCGGTGAGTCTTCAGTTTCACTGATATTTCAACTAAAGATGATTGAGCTCTTCACACTTATAAACGGACATGAGTGTTTTGCTGTCAGATAATATAAAAATGATCAAAAGTGAAAAGATATGTCTTGTATTTTGCTCTAAAACACAGAAAGCCTCTTCATTCCTCATGTCTGTGTTTCAGGGGCTGATGGTCAGCTTTGGGGAGTGAATTACAGCCCTTCATATGTTTGTGCATTAAAGGGATCATCAGTGACAATATCCTGCACTGTACAATATCCTCATGGTTATGAGCTCAAAGAAGTTTTCTGGACTAAAACTACTGGTAGTGAACCACCTGATCTGTGTTCAGGTCTAGAGAAAAGAGGAAGAGTTCAGTGTTTGAGTGAAGATAAAGATAAAGACACGTCCAGCATGACTTTGACGGCTGTAACAGAAGCTGATAAACACGTCTACTACTGCAGATTTACTACAGACAGAGCGGATGGAAGATGGACGGGGATTCCTGGAGTTCAGCTCGACGTCACAGGTAAAACTAGTCACACACACACACACACACACACACACACACACACACACACACACACACACACACACACACACACACACACACACACACACGCACACGCACACGCCGCACACACACACACACACACACACACACACACACTCACACACACACACACACACACACACACACACACACACACACACACACACACACACACACACACACACACACACACACTCACACACACACACACACACACACACACACACACACACACACACACATACTGGTTTCCATGTTGGATGGGGACCTCATTTATTATCATCACTTGTGGGGACCACCTTTCTAAAGGTTCTAGAGGAATGAAAAAAATTAGGGATACTTACCATAGCTGAGTTAACTTATACACGCCTTCAGATATCTGAAAAGATTAAGTAATGACTTGACCATGTGTTATGGGGACCTATGAAAAATCGAGTGAACATGTCTTACAGGGACCTAATTTGCATTTTATTTGCATTTTATTTGCATAGTTCACACACTTCCCAATTGATTTGTGGGGACCTATTTGCATAATTCACACAACTTCCCAATTGATTTGTGGGGACCTATTTGCATAATTCACACAACTTCCCAATTGATTTGTGGGGACCTATTTGCATAATTCACACAACTTCCCAATTGATTTGTGGGGACCTTGCAAGAACAATAAATATATTACTAAAAACAATTAATAGGCATTTATTTGAAGTAAATTTTCAAATTGCATTTGCCCATTTGCCCTTTAAAATTGGTTTAATCTACACAAAAGTAGAATTAAAATAAACAGTAGCAGTACAAAAGTTCAAATGAAGAAAATGTCTTAATGTGGAGATGTAGTGAGGCCTGCAAATAGTGCTAGATGCAAAGCCTCACTCTTGACTAAATCAACCTATGGCCAGTTTCACAGACAAGAATTAAGCTAGTCCCAGACTGAAAGGCATGATTGAGCTGTTTTAACTGGCATATGTTAAGATATGCTTTGAGAGTGTCAGTTTTGTCAGGATGCCCACCTGTACTGTTTTTTTTCTAAGGTATGTTTATAAAAGCAACTTAAATGTCTTTATTGAACTAAGGTCTAACCCGGCTTAATCTAAACCCTGTCTGTGAAACCGGGCCTGAGGGTTGTGCTCGTAATGATCTCCTCATGCTTTTTTTGGATCGATTGATTCTGTTTGATTGGGATATCAGTGTGATTGATGTTCACAGTGCTCCATTCACATACAAAGGGTTGAATGAGAGTGGTGAATTATTATCTGGATATTTCATCCCAGAAGTGACACATTTAAACTTTTCCACTATAATTATTCTTTCTATAATTGTAATTTTCTTTACATAATATTCAAACACAGCCAACCACCCAGCATCATCTATCTACTTCACCTGATACACTTACCACTATAATAAATCTACTACTAATTTAACTTCAAAACATTAATTCACATTACAAATTGTTAAATTCAACTTTTATTGAGTCCAAACTTCCCAAAAGAACTCAAAATGAAGTTAAACCTCAAAACCTCAAAGCCATGTCCTTAAAAATAAAATCTTATATATAAAAAAAATATATATATATAAAACTTTTAAGTTTCACACATGGTTCCTTTCACAGACATGTGAATTTAAACAAACTACAACTTTAGAACAACTTTGTTTAGACCAATGCTTTTCTGCTTGTGACCTTCATCACAGTCATCATAAAACATACACTCAATTTAAGTGTAGTTTGAAGTATGTTTTATGATGACAGCATTGAAGGCCACAAGTAGAAAAGCATTAGTCTAACAATAAAGTTTGTTCTATATCCAACAAGTGTTGCTATATTTTTAACATCTTTAAACAAAACCTGCCATGCCAGTGAGTTGTTTCTTCACATTATTATCTGCACTGCAATTTCTTTTTGTAAGCTGTAATGCGATTATATATGTAAAACTTTACGGTCTTCCAATCGCGGTTCTTCAGCGCTTCTGGTTCAGCTTTTAAACATTTGTCACAGTCGCTCTTTGCTGGTACAGTGAGTGATGTGATGAAACGCTTCATGTGCCTTTCCACCGCCTGCACCTCAGTCTGCTGCCAGGGTGTCTTCTTCTGGGTAGTTTTACCTAAAAGTGGACAGAAAATCATAAGCTATAAAAACTGTGCTGGAATTCCAATCTGAAGCTCTGAATCCTATTATCAGTTTTAATTAGGGCTGCCCCTTAATAGTGGTCTAACCCAGTGTTTCCCAACCGGGGTGCCGTGTAAAAGTCCTTCAAATATTTTTATTTTATTTTATGATAAAATGTGAATAAAACAATCAATACACACACACACACACACATTATATATATCTAAAGTCTGAAATAACATATCTAATGTCTGACATCAACATCTGTATTAGGGGTGAATCAGTTCTCGGTAAAAAATTTAAATCGCATGGTTCTCCACCCACGGTTCATCTCACATCTGATGATGCATCTACAGATCCTTCTCAAAAAATTAGCATATTGTGATAAAAGTTCATTATTTTCCATAATGTAATGATAAAAATTTAACTTTCATATATTTTAGATTCATTGCACACCAACTGAAATATTTCAGGTCTTTTATTGTTTTAATACTGATGATTTTGGCATACAGCTCATGAAAACACAAAAAATTTGCATATTTCATCCAACCAATAAAAGAAAAGTGTTTTTAATACAAAAAAAGTCAACCTTCAAATAATTATGTTCAGTTATGCACTCAATACTTGGTGGGGAATCCTTTTGCAGAAATGACTGCTTCAATGCGGCGTGGCATGGAGGCGATCAGCCTGTGGCACTGCTGAGGTGTTATGGAGGCCCAGGATGCTTCGATAGCGGCCTTAAGCTCATCCAGAGTGTTGGGTCTTGAGTCTCTCAACTTTCTCTTCACAATATCCCACAGATTCTCTATGGAGTTCAGGTCAGGAGAGTTGGCAGGCCAATTGAGCACAGTAATACCATGGTCAGTAAACCATTTACCAGTGGTTTTGGCACTGTGAGCAGGTGCCAGGTCGTGCTGAAAAACGAAATCTTCATCTCCATAAAGCTTTTCAGCAGATGGAAGCATGAAGTGCTCCAAAATCTCCTGATAGCTAGCTGCATTGACCCTGCCCTTGATAAAACACAGTGGACCAACACCAGCAGCTGACATGGCACCCCAGACCATCACTGACTGTGGGTACTTGACACTGGACTTCAGGCATTTGGGCATTTCCTTCTCCCCAGTCTTCCTCCAGACTCTGGCACCTTGATTTCCCAATGACATGCAAAATTTGAGCGACAGCCCAGTGCTGCTTCTCTGTAGCCCAGGTCAGGCGCTTCTGCCGCTGTTTCTGGTTCAGAAGTGGCTTGACCTGGGAATGCGGCACCTGTAGCCCATTTCACACGCCTGTGCGGTGGCTCTGGATGTTTCTACTCCAGACTCAGTCCACTGCTTCCGCAGCTCCCCCAAGGTCTGGAATCGGTCCTTCTCCACAATCTTCCTCAGGGTCCGGTCACCTCTTCTCGTTGTGCAGCGTTTTTGCCACACTTTTCCTTCCCACAGACTTCCCACTGAGGTGCCTTGATCCAGCACTCTGGGAACAGCCTATTGGTTCAGAAATGTCTTTCTGTGTCTTACCCTCTCGCTTGAGGGTGTCAATGATGGCCTTCTGGACAGCAGTCAGGTCGGCAGTCTTACCCATGATTGCGGTTTTGAGTAATAAACCAGGCTGGGAGTTTTTAAAAGCCTCAGGAATCTTTTGCAGGTGTTTAGAGTTAATTAGTTGATTCAGATGATTAGGTTAATAGCTCGTTTAGAGAACCTTTTCATGATATGCTAATTTCTTTAGATAGGAATTTTGGGTTTTCATGAGCTGTATGCCAAAATCATCAGTATTAAAACAATAAAAGACCTGAAATATTTCAGTTGGTGTGCAATGAATCTAAAATATATGAAAGTTTGATTTTTATCATTACATTATGGAAAATAATGAACTTTTATCACAATGTGCTAATTTCTTGAGAAGGACCTGTATAATATGGGTTGTAACTTGAAAATAACGCTTTATGTATGTTTCTGTCGATGGACACACGTGCTGGGTCCTCTGTGATACACTACAACAGCGATAATAAAAGAAAAACGTGGTCAAAACGGACTCTCTTTGTAAACTTTGTTCAATGCATACGAGTGCTTCCGTATGTTCGAATATGAGCAGTCGTTTCCTCCGTCATCACCGGGTGTAGAGCCAGAAGACGCGAATGTGAACTTGCGCGCTGAGAGAAGATCTGTCTCTGTGCACTCACCCGAAAGCACACACTCGTCTCACAGCGCGCAAATATTGAGTTCTCTTTCAAGTCTTGCGCTTAAACGGACAAACTCACACAAAAAGTACGTCAACATGTCCATCTTGATAAGTATCCTTGCAGACATAGTCTGTACATGCCCTAAGTGAACTGTATACAGTCGAGAAAGACAACGCATATCCGTGCATTAGCTCTTAAAGGGGCAGTAGCCTTTCCTGCGGTCTGTTTAATCTTTAACAAAAGACAAGGACATCACTCACTGCTCCTGATTGAATAGCTTTTGTAAATTTAATAGGGTTAATCTTTAATTTATACAGTCAAATATGCAATGTTATTTTACATTTGATACATTTCTGTACCTGAAAACTAATATTAGACCTACCTGAAAAACCTGGAAGCATTGTTTATTTTATTAGTATCTTTGCTCGATAGTAGTTATTTGTGCTACTGCTTGTATTTAAATTATTTGTTCTTATTATTTTCTTTATTTTTATTTGACAGTAGTCCTTTTTCTCCTGAACATAGCAAATACCGAACTGTACCGAAACGGTGAAACTAAAACCGTGATACAAACCAAACCGTGAGCAATCTGTACCGTTAAACCCCTAGCGTAGCATTATGTGAGGGTGCCACAGAATTGAGAGAATTTTCAAAGGGTGCCAAGACTGAAAAAAGGTTGGGAAACAGTGATAGTCAACTAGTAATTGTAACTAGACCAAATGTAATTAGTCGTTAGTCACAGGAAGAAAAAAAAAAACAGCGTCCTGCAGAGTTTAGCTCCAACTTTAATAAAACATACATGAAGCTAATCAAGGTCTTCAGGAGAACTAAACTTATAGGCAGATGAGTGTTTTCTACTAAACACTGCAAGGGAGTGGACCTTCAGGATCAATGTTCCCCACCCCTGGCTTAAATGACTACTAGTTGACTAGAAAAATAGTTGAGGACAGCCCTACTATTTGTGTCAGCATCTACCGTGCAAGTACAATTATGTGCACTCTACCTATAAATAGAATTACAATTAATGTAAAAATCACTGTTTGACCTTAAATACCCTGGCCTAAAATGATCATTGACTATAAACTGACAGTACATCTACAGAAAGAAGCAGACATGCAAAAGAGAAATGTGTGAAGAGTTCACCTTTGGAAGAAGGCCTGCAGCACTGGCTCTTGAAGGATTCTCTTCATCTGATGGTGGTTTTCTTCTCTTGGGTGGTGGTGGCGGCATATCATTCCTCTCGGGAGGAGGAAGTGCCACCTCTGCTGATGGTTATATGGAAAATAAGTCAACATTATTTTATATAATAACATTTTCAGAAAGATATAAACAGGTACTCTAGAATGCTGACAATATACAACTGATGTGTTATTTGTCACACTAATGATTTTAAATAATTATTGCATAAAAGTGCAATACAGTTGCAATTGTGTTTATTATAGCAAGTAGGGCTGTGACGGTGGCAGTTATTTAACACGCGGTGGTCTAGTTCTGTGACAGTGAGCGTCACCCGCATAGCGCTGCAGTGGCTGAGTAGCACCGGAAGCACATATGACATGAGTGAAGCATGCTTTATTTACAAAAATAATAGGTTACAATGAAATTTTACCTTGCAGCCACGGAAACATAACATTCATGCGAGCAGAGGTAGACTTTTCTTGAGACGTTAATTAAAATTTCAAAATAATGTCAAAATAAAATGCTGTAAGCCTATTGTAACGCCTATTTAAATTTGGCTCACCTCACAAAGTCTACCTTTCGTTCAGCATGAATGTTATGTTTCCGTGGCTGCGAGATAACATTTAATTGCGATCCCATTATTTATATTGTAAATAAAGCATGCTTCACTCGTGCCATATGAGCTTCCAGTGCTAGGCTACTCTCAGCCACCGCGGTGGTGATCTACCACCGTGGCAGTTTTTACCACCACCGCGGTGGTGCGGTTTGTCACGTTAACCGACAGAACTAGACCACCACGGTGGTAAAAACCGGCCACCGTCACAGCCCTAATTGCAAGTATAATTGAACAACATCTACATCATACATCTTTCTAGCGGACATTTAATCAAACATAAACTCAAGTAAACTGAGTATTTAACTGTTTTATTTCAATATTATTGAAATAATATTTGAGCTACAGCTTTCCTGTAGCTCAAAGCGTGGAGCTAGCAATACCAAGGTCATGGGTTCGATGCAATGTAATTCACTTTGGATAAAAGTGTCTGACAATTGCATAAATGTAAATGTAACAATGCATAAACTTAATATTAACAATCATCTAACATGGTTCGTTCTGTGCCATGACCCAACCAACACAAGAAGAGTAGATCAGCTAGCATTTTATGACAAATGTACACGTTTCTCTTATGAAATAGAAATCTTATGGTAGCACAAAAGAAAAATCACTCCAGAATGAATGTTTAGTGAAAAACATGTTGAAGAATAGCTTGGATGCATTCAATACACAATAAGCATTTTCATCAAAAAAAGTGTTTGCTCTGTGTACTGGAGCATCATCTTTAATGTTGGAACACATTGTTTGCCTTTTCACATGACTGTATGAATGCAAACTATGCTAAATGAAGTAGTGTATTTTAACAGGAAACCGTCAACAGTAGATGAACAATGTTCCTCTTGTATGCTCCCATCTTCCTCATTACAGTCAATAACTTTTCTGTGGAAGTTGAAAGTGCAGCTTAACAATGGCATATAATGGATCATAAACACATGGTATTTGAAAACATGGTAAACAGAAAGTCAAATAAAATAACAAACCATCAGGATCAATCCCGATTTCATCCAAGTTCTTGCCGTGGAACTCAGCTAATCTTCCTTGCTCAAGGGCCATTAGAACTTTGCTGATCTTGGCAAGTTGCAGGGTCTTCTCAGGAGTCGATAGAACTCACGATGGATTCTTATGTCGTGTCCAAGAAAGTTTGCCAACTGGTCCATCTCAGTGTCGGTCATATTCAGCACTGTTGAAAGGGTTGCGGCATGCTTTCGCAGTCTGGTAGATGTCAGTGACTTGGGACACTTTGCACCACACGCCTTTGCAAAGCCACGGAGGCAGTCTGACCCTCGGAAATGTGTCATGGCTTCTGGTCTTGCAAACATATAGGCATTGTCTTTTAAAACCGCACAAGCCTCTCTCTGCTTAACAAGGAGTTCTAAAGCACACAGCATTTTTGGAGTCAAAAGTATTGGAACTGGTCGACCACGCTTTCCCCTGGTGATAACCCTTGTGAAGTGTCTGCAGAGTTTTTTTTCTACTTCAGAGAGTGCCCAGTCCACATCCTCATGCGGATCAGAAGTGTCTCGTGATAGAAATGCAGACAAAGGCATGCTGGCCACCTCTCCTTCCCTGCGCGGTTAAAGAGAATCATCTGGGCTAGACATACCTTCGCCAGCTCCATCCAGGCTTTAGTAGAGGGACTTTTGGAGAGTGATTTGAACCACTCGTCTTGCACTTCATCGAGATATGTATGCATTTTTTGGACGTCTTCAGTAAAGGGCAAGACAGAGGGCAGATTCCACTTTGCTTCACTGATGTTCCTCAATGCTGTAGCAGAGATCATCTCATTCCACTTGTTCTCATGGACTTCAAGAAACTCACTGGCATTCTTCACAAGCTGTTTGTCATTTGAGATTAAGCCCTGAGCTTTTAAGAGTTTGCTTACTTTGACCAGGGAATTACCAAGCTTGTTAGCAAGCGATGGAATCATGAATTTGTCGGTTTCACCATCATACCCACACGTATACTTGACAGCTTTGACAGTCTCCATATACTTCTTTGGATTTACACAATCTTCCATTGTTTTTAAGGAGGTGACTCTCCTCGCATTGTGAATCAACCTTCCCAATTCTCGCATCTTCTCTCGCACACACTGTTTGTTCTTGTCTGATAGCCCACCTTTATTTAACAAGCGCTGCCCAAATTCAGTAATTACGGTGTCACTTTTTATTATATCTGTGATTGGGTCAGGATTCATGGCACTGATTACTCCCCACAGTTGTTTGGTCATGTTTGAAGGCACAGGCCCAGTGTGCGTACACATAGACTGAACACGATTTTTCCTGGTTTGGGAGGACTGACTGAGGTTTAAGTCTACAAGAACGCATGTGTCGCCACAGGACCTTTCTTGTAAAAAGTCCTTGACAGTATGCACAATGCATGAAATCATCTCCCTGCACTTTTTTCGGTGGTCGTTTAAATGGCACCAGTTCCCCCTTTCGATTCCATTACAGTAGCATTGTGGGCATAATTTCCTCTGTTCCGAATATAATCCAGCTGTAGTTTTCTCTCCTTTGAACCCTTTGGAAAGCTTAGAGCTCGAGCCACATCTGATTTATTTACATGTGAACTTTCTAGATGCCTTGCCATCTTAGCGTAAGGTTTAGAGCAATACAAGCAGTAATGTCTCTTGTTGTACACTCTACTGCCATCTCTTTTTTGGTATTCACAAACAACTACGCTGTCTATTGTGTTCTGACTTGAACTGGGTTCTTCTCCTGTTCCAGATGCTTCAGATGTACAGCTGTTTACTTTGTCTGTGGTTGCTGTGTCACAGTCAAGGGAACTCACTGAGCCAGATTCATCAACATCCAGCTCATCAAGAAGCTGATGTTTTGTTGGGTTTAGTGTAAGGCTAACATCACTGTCACTGTCGGAAGTGGTATCTGGAATGTAATTATCTGAACTCTCGGGAGTAGAATCAAAGAGCTCACCAGAATCTTGAAGATCTGTGTCTTTTAGCTAAAAGAAAAAAAAGAATATTTTGGAAATGGGTTGCCACAATTAATTGATCAGTAAATTAACAGGCATAAATTGGCAACTATTGTGATAAGTAAACTGTTCAGGTATTCCATTTTTGATGTTTTTCTAATATTTTTTAGTCAAAATGATTTCACAATAATATATTCTTATTACTTTGTTACACAATTCACCAAGTAATTGATAATGAGAATAAATGTTGAAAGGCAGCTCTAAGCAAAATCCCAAAATCGGTATTTTAATTTATTTTTTTGTTAGGCAATAGAATTGTTGTCTCATTTGTTAATGCATTAACCAACATGAACAAACAGAGCAATAACCTTTGTTAATGTGTTTATTAACAGTCCAATCACAGTGCATTACCTAATGTTAACACACACAACTTTGGATCTGAAAATGTTAAGATTAACATGAAATAAGATTATTAAATCCTGTAGAAGTATTGGTCATTCATTGTTGGTTAACCAATGAAAACCTTACTGTAAAGTGTTACCCTTTTATTTAATTAAGTAAGTTGGCCATAGGAGTGTAAATTAATTTGAAAAAGTAAGGAATTTTACACTGGGTCAAAGGCTACTGTACTGTGTATGTTGAAGTGTTTGGGATATGGCTTTTCATGGATTTGTTTTTGTAATCAGGCTCTCAAAGTTTATTAAAAAAAATATATTTAGATTTATCAGCCCCTATATCGATTATCGGCTTTCAAATATAACGAAATATCGTATCAGCCAAAATGTTCATATTGGTGCATTCCAACCATTAGTAATTTGATTGATGGCTCGATCGGACTGAAAAGCCTTTATGTAAATACCTTAATTGCTCCAATTGAGCTAGATCCAAATACAATTTCTATGAGATTGGATTCTTTTTCTAATCTGATCGAGAGGACATCTAAACGCTTGAACACTCAGGGAACATTTAACTTTCGCTTATTAGCAATTTATAAGCTAGGTGAAAAAGATGGAAAAACTCCAAAGCTTGGCAAAAATGAGTTAACTGAGAAGCACAGACGCAATGTATGTGAATGATCTTAAAAGAATAATTATTTCAGGATAGTCAAGGGCCAAATCACATTTGAAAACCTACCATGACACTTTTAGTCCGTCTCAGTCTGGGTACAAAACCTCATTTTGGAGCTGTGTCACAATCTGTAAACAAAAGTATAATCAACATGAATTATTATAATATAGTATTTGAAGTTCAAAAATAAGACTGCAAGTGTGTGGGACACAATTAGCAAAAAAAGGTAATTTTACAGAGGCTTTTTTTTGTTTCAATACTTTGCATTTAAACAAAAATTCTAAATGTCTGCTCCATCGCTATGTAACTAACAGAAGACAATTTTAAAATTAGGGCACTTCTAATTAAGTGACAAAAAGCAGTTGACAATATACAAAATACACATACTTGACATATTTGCACCGATAAAATGTGCAACACTTCAGTGATGAACATGAGCCTGTTGAGGAGAGCTGATTTGAGCGATTTATCGTCCATCTGAGTCTCTAATGGGACAGAAGGACCAGCATCACCTGATGCGCTGGTATTAACAGCAATGCTGCTCATCTGTAAGAGACAACAGACATATGGCAAGATATTAGAACATGGAAACACAAGAGAGAGATAGAGATAGATAGAGCAACTTAATCTTTAAACATGTACTACTGTCCAGTAAAACCTCTGTCTGCACTCTCACACACATCTGGAATTAAACAGGCTTCATGAGGACCTTTCACACACACTGTTAATGTTCCTTATGGGGACCGGTTTCATCAATTCAACACACAAGTTTGAACTCAAACACTGACCGAAAGTGTGTTGTGGGGACGTCGTGAGCGTCCATTTTAAAGCAACTATTAACCCGGAAAAAACCCCAGCGAAGGACAAAACTGGCTCTAGATTCTCCTCTACCACTAAGCCACTGGACACATGCCATTAAACTGTTTAGTGTTGTGGTGTATACCAGAATCGCATCAAAATATGCTTTAAAAACACTAAAACAGGGCAAAGAGAGTCAGTGGAGTTAAATCTTCAGTGATGAACATGAGCGTACCTGTTGAGGAGAGCTGATTTGAGCCGATTTATCGTCCATCTGAGTCTCTAATGGGACAGAAGGACCAGCATCACCTGATGCGCTGGTATTAACAGCAATGCTGCTCATCTGTAAGAGACAACAGACATATGGCAAGATATTAGAACATGGAAACACAAGAGAGAGATAGATAGAGAGATAGATAGAGCAACTTAATCTTTAAACATGTACTACTGTCCAGTAAAACCTCTGTCTGCACTCTCACACACATCTGGAATTAAACAGGCTTCATGAGGACCTTTCACACACACTGTTAATGTTCCTTATGGGGACCGGTTTCATCAATTCAACACACAAGTTTGAACTCAAACACTGACCGAAAGTGTGTTGTGGGGGCGTGGCGTCCATTTTAAAGCAACTATTAACCCGGAAAAAACCCCAGCGAAGGACAAAACTGGCTCTAGATTCTCCTCTACCACTAAGCCACTGGACACATGCCATTAAACTGTTTAGTGTTGTGGTGTATACCAGATACGCATCAAAATATGCTTTAAAAACACTAAAACAGGGCAAAGAGAGTCAGTGGAGTTAAATCTTCAGTGATGAACATGAGCGTACCTGTTGAGAGAGCTGATTTGAGCCGATTTATCGTCCATCTGAGTCTCTAATGGGACAGAAGGACCAGCATCACCTGATGCGCTGGTATTAACAACAATGCTGCTCATCTGTAAGAGACAACAGACATATGGCAAGATATTAGAACATGGAAACACAAGAGAGAGATAGATAGAGAGATAGATAGAGCAACTTAATCTTTAAACATGTACTACTGTCCAGTAAAACCTCTGTCTGCACTCTCACACACACATCTGGAATTAAACAGGCTTCATGAGGACCTTTCACACACACTGTTAATGTTCCTTATGGGGACCGGTTTCATCAATTCAACACACAAGTTTGAACTCAAACACTGACCGAAAGTGTGTTGTGGGGCGTCGTGGCGTCCATTTTAAAGCAACTATTAACCCGGAAAAAACCCCAGCGAAGGACAAAACTGGCTCTAGATTCTCCTCTACCACTAAGCCACTGGACACATGCCATTAAACTGTTTAGTGTTGTGGTGTATACCAGATACGCATCAAAATATGCTTTAAAAACACTAAAACAGGGCAAAGAGAGTCAGTGGAGTTAAATCTTCAGTGATGAACATGAAGCGTACCTGTTGAGGAGAGCTGATTTCAGCCGATTTATCGTCCATCTGAGTCTCTAATGGGACAGAAGGACCAGCATCACCTGATGCGCTGGTATTAACAACAATGCTGCTCATCTGTAAGAGACAAAAGTCATATGACAAGATATTAGAACATGGAAACACAAGAGAGAGATAGATAGAGCAACAATCTTTAAACATGTACTACTGTCCAGTAAAACCTCTGTCTGCACTCTCACACACACATCTGGAATTAAACAGGCTTCATGAGGACCTTTCACACACACTGTTAATGTTCCTTATGGGGACCGGTTTCATCAATTCAACACACAAGTTTGAACTCAAACACTGACCGAAAGTGTGTTGTGGGGGCGTCGTGGCGTCCATTTTAAAGCAACTATTAACCCGGAAAAAACCCCAGCGAAGGACAAAACTGGCTCTAGATTCTCCTCTACCACTAAGCCACTGGACACATGCCATTAAACTGTTTAGTGTTGTGGTGTATACCAGATACGCATCAAAATATGCTTTAAAAACACTAAAACAGGGCAAAGAGAGTCAGTGGAGTTAAATCTTCAGTGATGAACATGAGCGTACCTGTTGAGGAGAGCTGATTTCAGCCGATTTATCGTCCATCTGAGTCTCTAATGGGACAGAAGGACCAGCATCACCTGATGCGCTGGTATTAACAACAATGCTGCTCATCTGTAAGAGACAACAGTCATATGACAAGATATTAGAACATGGAAACACAAGAGAGAGATAGATAGAGCAACTTAATCTTTAAACATGTACTACTGTCCAGTAAAACCTCTGTCTGCACTCTCACACACACATCTGGAATTAAACAGGCTTCATGAGGACCTTTCACACACACTGTTAATGTTCCTTATGGGGACCGGTTTCATCAATTCAACACACAAGTTTGAACTCAAACACTGACCGAAAGTGTGTTGTGGGGGCGTCGTGAGCGTCCATTTTAAAGCAACTATTAACCCGGAAAAAACCCCAGCGAAGGACAAAACTGGCTCTAGATTCTCCTCTACCACTAAGCCACTGGACACATGCCATTAAACTGTTTAGTGTTGTGGTGTATACCAGATACGCATCAAAATATGCTTTAAAAACACTAAAACAGGGCAAAGAGAGTCAGTGGAGTTAAATCTTCAGTGATGAACATGAGCATTACCTGTTGAGGAGAGCTGATTTGAGCCGATTTATCGTCCATCTGAGTCTCTAATGGGACAGAAGGACCAGCATCACCTGATGCGCTGGTATTAACAGCAATGCTGCTCATCTGTAAGAGACAACAGACATATGGACAAGATATTAGAACATGGAAACACAAGAGAGAGATAGATAGAGCAACTTAATCTTTAAACATGTACTACTGTCCAGTAAAACCTCTGTCTGCACTCTCACACACATCTGGAATTAAACAGGCTTCATGAGGACCTTTCACACACACTGTTAATGTTCCTTATGGGGACCGGTTTCATCAATTCAACACACAAGTTTGAACTCAAACACTGACCGAAAGTGTGTTGTGGGGGCGTCGTGAGCGTCCATTTTAAAGCAACTATTAACCCGGAAAAAACCCCAGCGAAGGACAAAACTGGCTCTAGATTCTCCTCTACCACTAAGCCACTGGACACATGCCATTAAACTGTTTAGTGTTGTGGTGTATACCAGATACGCATCAAAATATGCTTTAAAAACACTAAAACAGGGCAAAGAGAGTCAGTGGAGTTAAATCTTCAGTGATGAACATGAACGTACCTGTTGAGGAGAGCTGATTTGAGCCGATTTATCGTCCATCTGAGTCTCTAATGGGACAGAAGGACCAGCATCACCTGATGCGCTGGTATTAATGCTGCTCATCTGTAAGAGACAAAAGTCATATGACAAGATATTAGAACATGGAAACACAAGAGAGAGATAGATAGAGCAACTTAATCTTTAAACATGTACTACTGTCCAGTAAAACCTCTGTCTGCACTCTCACACACATCTGGAATTAAACAGGCTTCATGAGGACCTTTCACACACACTGTTAATGTTCCTTATGGGGACCGGTTTCATCAATTCAACACACAAGTTTGAACTCAAACACTGACCGAAAGTGTGTTGTGGGGGCGTCGTGGCGTCCATTTTAAAGCAACTATTAACCCGGAAAAAACCCCAGCGAAGGACAAAACTGGCTCTAGATTCTCCTCTACCACTAAGCCACTGGACACATGCCATTAAACTGTTTAGTGTTGTGGTGTATACCAGATACGCATCAAAATATGCTTTAAAAACACTCAAACAGGGCAAAAGAGAGTCAGTGGAGTTAAATCTTCAGTGATGAACATGAACGCATCTGTTGAGGAGAGCTGATTTGAGCCGATTTATCGTCCATCTGAGTCTCTAATGGGACAGAAGGACCAGCATCACCTGATGCGCTGGTATTAACAGCAATGCTGCTCATCTGTAAGAGACAACAGACATATGACAAGATATTAGAACATGGAAACACAAGAGAGAGATAGATAGAGCAACTTAATCTTTAAACATGTACTACTGTCCAGTAAAACCTCTGTCTGCACTCTCACACACACATCTGGAATTAAACAGGCTTCATGAGGACCTTTCACACACACTGTTAATGTTCCTTATGGGGACCGGTTTCATCCAATTCAACACACAAGTTTGAACTCAAACACTGACCGAAAGTGTGTTGTGGGGACGTCGTGAGCGTCCATTTTAAAGCAACTATTAACCCGGAAAACCCCAGCGAAGGACAAAACTGGCTCTAGATTCTCCTCTACCACTAAGCCACTGGACACATGCCATTAAACTGTTTAGTGTTGTGGTGTATACCAGATACGCATCAAAATATGCTTTAAAAACACTAAAACAGGGCAAAGAGAGTCAGTGGAGTTAAATCTTCAGTGATGAACATGAACGTACCTGTTGAGGAGAGCTGATTTGAGCCGATTTATCGTCCATCTGAGTCTCTAATGGGACAGAAGGACCAGCATCACCTGATGCGCTGGTATTAACAGCAATGCTGCTCATCTGTAAGAGACAAAAGTCATATGACAAGATATTGGAACATGTATCATTGTTTGTGATCACTGGATTTTTTTTTTGTGATAGTGAAATGCAATATGGCCATTGTATGCCACATATAACTTGGACGTATAAAGTTTAGGGTCAAAAGAGAAACATTGACCTAAGTGTCACTGAACCTGGATTGAAGCTTCCTTAGATTTGGATATCATTTATTGGTGTATACCTATTAAAATTTGTATTACAATAGTAATACAGGTAAATTAGATCAATATATTTTTAATAGATTAAAAATGTTTAACTAATCAACAACCAACTTGCTTGACACGTTGCAACAATGAGCTTTTATAGCAACATACTTGTGTTCTCCATGGGTAGTCTTCTCCTCCATAATCATAGGTGATTTCTTCTCCTTCTTTAATGTCAT